>JADDOH010009653.1:0-103625 GCA_016648135.1 Agrypnia vestita | reverse complement strand
ATCGGAAGCGCTCATCGCAATGGCTGTACCCTGCCGAACCAGCCAAACCATGCCCCAAGCGAAAATTGACTCCAAAAAAGTTACTTGTGAGCGTTTGGTGGAAAAGTGCTGGTGTCGTTCACTACAGCTTTCTTAAATCTGGCCAGACGATTACGGCAGATGTCTATTGTCAGCAACTGCAAACCATGATGGAAAAGATAGCTGCTAAACAACCGAGGCTGGTTAATCGCTCTAGGCCACTGCTGCTTCATGATAACGCTAGACCACACACTGCACAACAGACGGCTCCCAAATTAGAGGAGCTTCAATTGGAATGTCTAAGACATCCACCGTACTCTCCGGACCTTGCCCCAACAGATTACCATTTTTTTCAAAATTTGGATAACTTCTTGCAAAGGAAAAAATTCAACTCCGATGAGGCAGTCCAAACCGCCTTCAAAGATTTTATTGATTCCCGTCCGAATGGTTTTTTTAGTAAAGGGATCGATGAACTACCTATGAGATGGCAAAAGTACATAGATAGCAATGGTACATACTTTGATTAAATAAATATATTATAATAAAAAAAATCGGCTTTATGTTCCTCCCATACTAAACGCCAATTTCATATGTAAGGACCTAATATTTGATATATCTGCTTGGAGAAGATGAAAATCGTCCAAGGTGAAAGAAAAAACTTTAAGAAACGTCATCCGCAAATAACAGTAAGCGCGAGTTTTTTTTTTTTTTTTAAAAAAATAGAGATGTGAACACGGAATACGTGTCACATCAATATTCTTACTATTTTCAAACTAAGCTAAACGCTTGTGCTATGAAAATAGGACTAACTTGCTAGTCTGGAGTGAGGTTCGAACCCGCGACCTTTGGATCACGAGGCAAGTGTCCTAACCACAAGACCAACAAGCTACTCTAGTTTAAAATTACATTTTTAATATTATTGATAAAAATAGAAAACAACAATGGACCCAGGTTGGAGCCTTGCGGGACACCAGATACACATTCCTTCTAGTCTCTAAACTATTGTAGCCAACCATACCTTGGAGAAACTCGGTTGAGTAGAGCCAAGGATAATGCCCGTACTCTCTCATGTAGAGATGTCTCAGGAACGTCTTTTGTACTTTCTCTACCGTAATTTATTTATTATCAAGTTAACCTTCTTTTCGCTTGTATTCCGCGTATTCATTTAATTAAAAATATTATTTTTAGCAATGGGTACTTAATTAATATTCTGACATATTAAATGACAGAGTGATACATACACAATGCATATTAATAATGTCACTCACGGTTCAAAATTTTTGTAGAATTACATCAAATTTGTAAGTGGTGCACATCTACTCCCCTGGTGTGGTAATTAAGTCAAAAGTCAAAGCACCGCTGCATGTCGAAACACAAAGTAAAGGGTGGTTTTTTTAGAGGCGGAGAACTTTATATTGATATAAAACACAGAAAAATGTTTTTAATATCCATGAAATTGACTTGATTTGACATATAATTTTATGGCATTAATATGTGAATATAAACTCGGGCACGTGGCTGGCGCGTACATGGCGAAATCTTTTTAAAACTAACCTCCAATAAGATGCAGGATTCATAGATTCCAGAAAAATTTCCTTTAACAGTGACAGGTTTTTTGTATTTATCTCAGACACACCTCAGTCACAGTATAGTAAACATACAGTATTAGGTCTTCATACAAACAGCCGAAACGACGCTCTTCGAAATCTCGGTATACTTCGGTATGCGCGGTCGCCGCAGGGCTGCAGTAACGTACGGACGCAAGCAGTGTGAGGCGCTCCCACGCATACATTTACGTCAATTTATGGCACCCGGCAATGGCAAGCGGCCGTAGGTATTTATTTCAAGGACACTGCCGAGACAACATACTGTATGCTTTATTATACTGTGGCTGCAGTAACGTATGGACGCAAGCAGTGTCAGACGCTCTCGCGCATACATTTACGTCAATTTATGGCACCCCAAACCCTAAATAGTCAGTCAATGAGCAGCCCTGGTGCGTGTTTAACCAAGTTTAAGCACCAAGCGGCCGTCGGTATTTATTTCAAGGACACTGCCGAGACAACATACTGTATGCTTTACTATACTGTGCCTCAGTGGGATATTGCTGCCTTTGGTTTTATACCTCTCATATCGTCGCGTGCTATATATAAAAAAAAATGCTCGACCCCGTCATCGGGTGCGCAGGTCCCAGGGTCTCATGTTGGCCACAGATGAAACAATTACATAACAAGTCCATAGAAAATGATAATGTATTATTACGGTTAGCTAAGCATGTAAGCGGGCGCAATAAATATGCGATTGTCTTTTTTTAATTGTCTCAAATGAATGCAGTAATTTATGGTCGAGGTGCGACAGTCAAGTGCATAAATCATTCAGTGCACGTGCAACTTTGTATTGCAACTTGTCCCTCGCAGAAATATTACCGAGATGTATAGTGTGTTTCAGAACTAGTCCACAATACTCATACATCTGAAAATATATGATTTTACAGGCATCTTACAAAACTGTGTGAGTAATAGTGATGGTTCTGCTCTGTACTGAGTACTACAATGCAGTACTTCACTATATTAAAGTGAACACTACGTCTAAGTGAACTGCACACTACACACTACATACTTCAAAGTGCACACTACAAACTAGTGAAATATCTGTGGTGGCTGAATGAAGAAATGTTTGAAAAATGAAATAACTCCCCCTCCCACGGATTTGAAAACTTTGGGATTGAATGACGAAATCTCTGGAAACTAAAACAACCTTCCCCCCCATGGATTTGAAAATTTTGTAGTAGTACAGTTTTAAAGTAGTACTTCATGTAGCTCATTGAAGTAGACGATAATATTTAGCTTTGTGCACAATTTTGTAGTACTACAATTAGCTCCTTCATGTAGTTTATTGAAGTAGATAAAGTGCGTAACGTTTCGGTACCTACTACAAATGTAGCGCATACTTGTAGTCTTCAAATTGGTGAACGTGTGCGTGTTGTAGTCTTCATTCTGAAATGAAGTTTTTCCCTAATGCTCAGTTTGTATGCAAGAATACTAGAAGAAGTATAGATTACTGATGGTCCATTATTAAGAACAGTGTTATACAATATTAAATACTAATTATGTCACCATTTTGTCCCGTTTCATTTTTAGTCTGTCTGGTAGTTTGTTCAATAGTTTTGAAATTACTTCTTATTTAGTCCTGTTTCCGTAAAAATTACGTTTTTTTTCTAGTTTTTTATTCATTATTTGCGTTGTATTAGTATTTTAAATCTGTCCTTTGCGTATTTTTCTAGTGTCAGTTTGTAATTAAATTGTTTTTGTATCGGTAGATTTTACACATTTAGGCCCGAATTCAGAGTCAATACTTAGGGTCGGTTGTTTCAAGTTGGATTAAAGTAAAAGTTCGTTTAAAGTATAGATTTTTGCGTTCTCCACCAATCAAACGATCGATTTTCGTAAAAATCTATGCTTTAAACAAACTTTTATTTTAATCCAACTTGAAACAACCGGGCCTTAAATGATTTAAAGGTTGTTTAAAGATTGACTCTGAATTTGGGCCTTAGAATTGAATAGGTTGTCAGGTTGGTCCTTAAAAATGGTCTGAGAATATGAGTCGCGAATTAGTACAAAAAAAAAATAGATGAACATGAAAGAGGCTGCGGTAGCAACATGCGTTAAGCGGCCGGTTCGGGTTTGTTCCGGCAGTTTAATTTGTTTTTTTTTAGCCGTGAATTCAAACTAAATTACGAACGTTACACGAAGTTGCGGACAACGAAATTATTATCGGTCGCCGTTCCTCCGCGTGTTTTTATTCTTTTGTGATAAAAATTTAATTACTGGTTTGGAAACATTAGAAAGTGCTGGCATTCTTGATAATTTACAACCATAATTTTAACGGTCTTGCTACCAAGAAGTGCATCATTAAGGTGCCGACAGATGCGGTTGCACTGAATGCACCGTTGGCGCCATAAACAGGCTATCATTACTTGCTCTAAATGCAGCGTTTGTAATTATTCCTGCATTATTTACTTCAATTATATTTTAATTTTTCAATTACAGCCTCGTTTAACAAACATTTATAATTCGGCAAGCGTACTTTCCAATAACAACCATTATGTCGGAGTATTCTTGGAGTAGGTACTTGACGAAACAGAATTAACCTGGTTGAAATCAGATCTCAAGAAATCATGATTCGGAAAGTTAGAAAGTAAAATATTTATAGATATTAATAAAAAGAAAACACTTTGTATAAAACCATATTTATTGAATTGTCAACATATTTCGGGGCCAATGGTCCCTTCATCAGGATACAATGTATACTAAAAATTGCAAGTACTGAAATGAACAAAAACAAAAAAAAACTAACCCATAAAAACCAAGTTTTTACAATGCTCCCTTTCGCTTTGAATCAGGTTTCATGTCTATACATGCGTCGGGCTAATTACTCATATAGAATGATTCCAATTTGAAAAAACCATTAAAATTTCTAAAAATCCAAAATTATACTATAATTATCAATTTTTTTAAAAACGAAAATTTGTTAGATCATTTTTATCGTAGCCACGAGTCTGCATGCAAAGTTTCAGCTCGATTTGATCACGGGAAAAGGGTTAAAAATCGATCCAAAGTTTTTTCGTCAGACAAGCAAGCAAGCAGACGCTACGAGTTAAAAGAAAGGGAGTAATAAATAGGTATATGGGAGTAGAATAACTGATGTGAAAAAAATTTAAACAGTAGCCATTACCTAATTTAAATGTTAAATCACGTATTAGGCCATAATAATAATAATAATATTGGATTATTTATATAGCGCCATTTTTGTGAAAATTTCACCTCAAGGGCGCTTTACACACAAAAAACTCTTACATACTAAAATCATAGAGTTACAAAATGAAAAATAAAATGAAAAAGAAAAGAGAAAAAAAAACAGTTCAAAACATAAAATAGTAAAAAAAAAAACAACGTTAAAAACAACAATATTAAAAAGGTTCTGGAAAAGATTTTGTAAACAGTGCGTTTTAAGTCTTTTCTTAAATAAAGTCTCTGAATCCGTGTTTCTTATCAGGGAGGGCAAAGAGTTCCACGCTTTGGGGCCCGCCACCGCAAATGCCCGTTCGCTGAACCTAGTTTTCTGGAACTGACTTGCCGGTTCCACAATCCTTCCCACCGCTGAAGTAGACGCTGACCTAAGAGTTTGACGTCTCCCATTTATGTTGTATATGTTGTATATGCAGGCCATATGTGAGGGATAAAAGTAAAGGCAGCAATATCTAAAAAATTATAAAAATGTTTTGAATGCAGTCACCGAAGATTACTAGTCCTTCCAAAATCATCTTTCCTATAAATTTATATTTCCTATAAAATTCAGTACATTATAAGTTAGTAACCCTCGATGACCGCATTCGATTTTTTTTAATTGTGCTGCCTTTGCTTGTATACCCCACATAGAATATAATACGGAAAATAACGTTAAAATTAATACATAGACAAGAAAGAAACGTTTGAAATAATCGACTTGGATTTACGCGAACTCGCCTCATCATTAGAAAAAGTTTATCAATTGTCAACGCGTCAAGAAAAAATTAATTAAAAAGTGTTAATCCTCATGTCAATGTTTTTCATTTTTAAAATCAAGACACACTACGGGAAAAAATCCAAGCGTAATTGAACGTTGGATGAAAATTGGATGCAGAAAGCATCCAACCTAAAAAAACATCGAACTGAGAAAATGGCTTCTAAAAGTGTGAACTTACAAAAACCTAATACGTCGACATTTAATTCATTATTGCATATTTTTTTAGTATAGGGCACATTATAGAGATTTTTTTAATGTTTTTTAATGTACCTACCTAATTATAAGAAAATAATTACATATACAAAGAAATGACGCAGTTTACATTCTTTCTACAAAATGTCTAAATGTACGAAAAACAGGTCAAGATGTGGGTAAGAAAAATATTTAATTTACCAAAAACTATATCTCATAAAGCTTGGACATTTTCAGCACATAAAGATGTCATATTGAGCTATACAAATCTGTACATAACTCATTTTTAGCATTTCGTGGGTTGGATGCTTTCTGCTTAACTATATCCAATTTGAATTCTCAGGTTTACTCCATTAAAATACCTGACGAAAGTATTGGTAGCGACTTGTTTCTGAGATTGGTCGATAAGTTTGACGACAGCTTGACGTAACGATTATGTAACTTCGAAAATTGGCTCGATTATTCCATAAGAATAATTATGAAAATAATTGTCATAAATTATTTCTAATGACAGGCAAAACGGGTTGACCATCGTCGAGGTCGAAGCACGGTCAAAATGGAAATTCGGTTATTATTTTTTATGCCTTGACATTCGCTTTTCGCTGTCAGACGCTGAAGGCTTATGTGGTGTATTCAGGTAGGCCACCTTTACGGGAGCAGAAGGCGGCACTGCTATAAAAAGAGTAAGCACAGTTCTGTCTTGATTCAGCTGGCGTGCAGACAGCACCGGATCTCGTTTAGGGTCGGTCGACACATGGGAGAATCCCGTAAAATATTCAGCTTTTTATTATTAATATTTAAAGCATTAACTTTGTGGTTAGACATTGGAACAGTATGTTAGTTAAGATCCAGATTTACGATCTACCGGTTTCGAGACGTACCCGTCTCTTCGTCAGGACCAACACTACACTACTATATTCACAACACTATACACCACAACCATAGTATTGTTAAACTTTCACCAATATTTATCACATGCGTGTTAATCTTGTCAAGCATGCACTAACTAGCCTACAGAACAATCAGGAATCTAACGGGAGAGAGTGAGAGGGGGCAGGGTCTAAAGTGGGTGTTACCAAATCTTTTGTGAAAGTTAAATTAAACAAAGGGCTGTATGGAAAATTGATTTGGTTATTAATTAAAGGTGATTTATTATTCACCGCTTGCCTAATGTATAAAAATCTAAATTATTTAACTTTAAACCTTTAAAACTTTTTTCAATTTTTGTAATGTTTTTATCATATAATTTAAGTTGTATTGAAGCAAATGAATTTGTCATAATCGATACAAGTTACTGTAATGATAGTTCAACTTTTTGCAAAAAATAAGTCAGAAATTTGAAAAAAAAATGCAAACTTTGATATTAAATATCTCCATAACTATTGATATTAGGTCATGGTTGCTTGAACATTTTAGATCAGTAGCCGATTGTTAACATAGTACTTTCAGGGTTTGCGTTAATTACGTAACATGTTGTATATATTTTTATTTTTTTTAAAAACAGATAGTCAATAGGTCATTATTGATCCTAATAGGTGGTCCTAGAATGATATTAGAGTACAAAGTATAAATATTTTATGAACATTTTGAATGTGATATAATTATATTATATATATAAATATATGTAATAATCTTATTTCGGGATGAGGTTGCTCCAAGTAAAGACTTTGTTCTCGTAAGTATTTATTCGGTAACAATAATGGTTTAGACAATCGTTTATACAGTAAGATGCGGTCTCGATAACAATGGTAGTAAAAGAGGCTCGACTCGACATTTACGCGCCTTTTTATACATTCTCTCTCTCTGTCATGCAGTCTCTTTCTGGAGTCGCGACATACGTTCCTCAGATCTATTACAATATATATAAATTAATTAATAATAAATAATGTCTTATAAAACATATCTTGTATTTGGTCCTCATATTGGCTGCATTGGTATAGTAACGCCACTGTTTATTCGGCCCTTTTCTGCATAACTGAATGTTTCGTATACGAGTCGTTAACAAACTGAATTTACGATAAATTTGGGTTGACACATCAGAAAGGTAAAGTTTACTGGAAATTTCCAAAGGCCTCGTGCTATTTCGAAATGGTGTAGAATATTCCGAAGGCTTACAGAACTTCAGGCGCAAAAATACAATTTAATTTTAAAAAATGTACATACAGGTGTCTCATAGCTAGTAGCAAAATCTTTATAGGTGGATTCCTGTCTTGATAGTGAGTCGAAAATTTTAAAGCAAACATAACCTAATATCAATAATTATGGAGATATTCACTATCATGGTTTACATTTTTTTTTAAATATTTCTGACTTATTTTTTGCATAAAGTTGAACTATCGTTCCAGTTATTTATAATATCAGTTATGAAAAATTCATTCGCTGAATGCAACTGAAGCAACAAATAAAATGATGAAAATCTTGTAAAAAATTTTTTTTTTTTTTGCAAGATTTTTATCGATAATAATATCGATAATTTATCGATAATAATAATAATTTATTTTATTCGACTTGTATTGAAGCGAACGAATTTTTCACAATCGGTATAAGTTACTGTAATGATAATTTAACTTTTTATAAAAAAATTATCAGAAATATTGAAAAAAAAATGAAAACTTTGATATTGCATATCTCAATAATTGATATTAGTTCATGGTATCTTGAACATTTTCGACTCATTATCAAGGAGGAATCCACCTGTAAAGTTTTTGCAATGCTGTGAGATATTTAATTAACATTTCAAAGTCCTTAAAAAATGATAAAAATTACAAATTTACCATCGTTTAATGCAATTAAATTATTTTGTTTTTTACACACGATTCTAATTTCAAATGGTCTTTCTTTTAGGATGCGTTTGCCATAAATAAAATTAAAAAATGATTACAAAGGAAGTCAGTCGTCGGCAATATCGTCTCGTCTGCGAGAGAACTGGTTCCAGTTATCAGTTGCAGCGGGCTTTCGTCGAAACCGGTTCAAGATACCGTCGCAGTTCATGGAACCCCCGCCCGTCAGGACAATGCACCACAATTCATCCCTCTGCACTCGAATTTAAAGTGAAGTGTATTTATTTGTGTAGATTCCATTATTATTATGCACCACAATTCATCCCTCTGCACTCAAATTTGGAGTGCAGTGTATTTATTAGTGTAGATTCCATTATTATTATATAAAAATCGCGGTGTATTTCTGTACGTAACCATTGCTCGATTTTTTGATGTGTAACATCTTTCCTCTCGCTTTCCTGCAATGTGTGGCAGTGATTTCGTGAAAAAGGACGGAAATGCGTAACAGGAAATAAGTCGCGCGGAATTTCATTTAACCAATGAGCGCGATGGAAAAAAATCATCGTTTATATACAAATCAAATGCCATCACAGCGAAGATGCACACTACCAGCTAATGCTTTTTATTTTGTATATATGTTGCGAGGCTAGTGTCAAGCGTGTCAGTGTTATAAGTCTAATATATTTTGGCCTATATCTTCGAAACTATCCAATAAATACTTAATTTTTTTTACATTAATGTAAACAATAACTACCCTTAATGATTTACATTCTCAAATTTTATGTAATTCATGTGATTATTTTTAAATATTTATTCAAAGTTTTAATACAATATATATGGCGGCACACTACCGCCGTCTATGAAAATAAATAAAAACATAATTTACCAAAGACATTTCTAAACAAAATGCAGTAAAATACAGTACCTACCTAATGCGGCAAAATTCAATAATAGATAAATGCACATATATTTTCTTTACTTGTATTTACTAATTAATAAATATATAGGTATTAGCTTTGTTAAATTTTGATATCAAATGTATTACACATCATATGCGACTACTGTAAGGCTCACTCGTTTTTTTAAATAGTAAACAAACAAGTCCAAAAATTGAAAATTGATAATTAAAAAAATGATTGTTATGATAGTCTACGGTAGTTTATTTTTATTTTTTTTAATTTTTTTTTAATTTTTAACGCTACAATAATGGTGTGAAAATATGTGAAAAGCCAATGTCGTACCTACAGGGCTCTACACGGTTATTTAAATTAACAATAATAAGATGCTTGGAATATTATGCAGATAAAATGAGTTTGAGCTTTCTTCTTTCTTGCATTCAAGTTTCTCATTAAAAATATGCTAATATGAATTAATATTTGCAAGAATCCAAATATCGGATGAAGCCGGGCAGTAAAGCTGGTGTAGATAATATACTTTTTTTTCAATTGATTCAGCAACATTGTAGATTAAAAAAAATATTTATTGTATTATTTGTATATATCTACTTATATTATTTGATTAATTACACCAACATGTTTCAGAAAAACCTTTCCATCGTCAGGGTGTTGTATAACTGTCAAAATATCAGAATGATAAAAATTTAGTACTTTCTATTTTACACATAAATAATTTTGGTCTGAAATTGAATAATTTAGAATCATTACAAATTAGTAAAGCATGTAATAGTAAACAAAATATTATTAATAATCAATTAAATTTGACTACTAGCCCAATTCTAAATTTTTTTCCAATAATTGCGAGTAATCAAGAACTTCAGTAATAATATTTAAAAATAATTTATTAAAACGAGAAACAAAAGACATTTCATTTTGATGTTTTGACAGTTATTGACGATGGAAAGGTATTTCTGAAACATGTTGGTTTAATTAATCAAATAATATAAGTAGATACATACAAATAATAAAATCAATTTTTTTTTAGATAATATATTTTAGATAATATACACATATATATTACAATGCTCATGTTCATACAATAGAAAGAATTCAACATAAATTTTTACGCTACATAAATTTCCGTCTCCATATCCCAATAGAAAATCTTAACTATACAAACTTATTATATTTTACCGGTTTATTGCCACTATCGGACAGGAGAGTTTTATCCGATCTGATTTTATTATATAAAATTGTAAACTCGCATTACCACAGCCCTGAAATTTTGTCCTTAATAATGTTCCATGTACCCAGTCGAACTACTCGAGTGCCGACGCCTTTTTACTGTGACAATACTAGAACAAATGCTCACTACAACTCGCTAGTACCTAGAATACACAGGTTAGGTAACAATTATACAAACATAGCGGACGTGTTTGGTTCTGGCCTGTCACAGTATAGGGGCGCGATACTGAGAGCGCTTCATTCCGCCATAATGTAAATTATATACACTTTCTTTTTTTTGTTTTTCTCTCTGTTTATATTATTTTTGCAAATAACTGTTATATACCTACATATGTAAAAGCCTATTTAGGCGTAAATGAATGAATAAATAAATAAATAAATAAATATTAACTAACATTAAAAGTTTGAATTCTTTTTATTATTATTAAATCGGGTAGAGTGTCATTCATTTGAACCGGGATGACTTTCGAACCGGGATTTTTTCAGTAATATTGTTAGAAAACAGTACTCGTATTATCATGTACCGGTTTTGAAGAGTGCATTTATAAATTAAATTTACCGGTTGGAGACGAGACTGCCGTGAGGTTGGCAGCGAGACAGGCAGGTAGAAATTCCTTTGAATTTCTGGAGCCTCGCAATTACCTTTAGGTGCAGTAGTTTGCGCAAAACGCAGATTTGAGAGAAAGGCGTACGTGCATCGAGTCTGGTACGGCTCTTGAACACAAATGATAGAAGATTGAAATTGTAGTATTTTTTTAAATTTTGATTTCATTATCTTTAATTTTTTACATGGGTAAATGCAGGGTGTACCAGAGCTAGCAGCAGAAACTTGGCAGGTAGATTCCTGACTGTGTTATGAGTGTAAAATGTTCAATCAACCATGGCCTAATATCAATAGTTTGGAGATACGCAATATCAAAGTTTGCATTTTTTTTTTTCAATATTTCTTACTTATTTTTTGCAATAAGTTGAACTATCATTACAGCATGTTATGTCGATTATGAAAATTTCATTCGCTTTAATACAAGTCGAATAAAATTATAAAAACCTAGCAAATATTGAAAATAGTCATTTTTTACAAGGTTTTTATCATTTTATTTAAGTTGTATTGTAGAAAATGAATTTTTCATAATCGATATAAGTTACTGTAATGATATTTCAACCTTTTGCAAAAAATATTGAAAAAAAATGCAAATTTTGATATTGCATATCTCCATAACTATTGGTCATGGTTGCTTGAACATTTTAGACTCATATCATAGTCAGGAAACTACCGGCCAAGTTTCTGCTGCTAGCTCTGGTATACCCTGTAAATAAATCCTACATGTGCCGTTTAGTACATTCTGAGATGAACGAGTCAATTTGTCGATTTTTAATATAAATAATGGAAACTAAAAAAACATCTGGAAAGTCTGCCTAGTTTTTTTAAAATATATTTTTTAAAATAGTTATTTAAAATATTTTTTATAAATCTAATCCGTACAATTATTTTATAAAACAGTTTTATTCGTTTATCTCAGAATGCACTAAAACGTCACATAGGATTAATTATGTATACAGCGACGATATACATCAAAATTACAAAATATATTAAGGTTGTTATTACGGTCGTTAGACATATTTAACTAACTGGTAGCGGATATTTTATACGAACCGTATGTTTTTCCGAGAAACGATTCTCGACGTTTCGTTGAATTCTTATTCAATGTCATCAGGAGTTGACCTTTACCCGCGGAGGTAGAGGGTAAAGGTCGTCCTCCTGTTGACGTTGAATACGAATTCAACGAAACGTCGAGAATCGTTCCTCGGAAAAACATACGGTTCGTATAAAATATCCGCAACCAGTTACAGTTAAATATTACAAAATATGATTGAAAAATACAATAATACATTTAGAAAATAATTAGAACATTAAAACAAACAACAATATTAAAAAAATTAAAAACAAGTCCCCAGACAGCGATTGTATGTACGCTAGTATTAGGGAACATTAAGAAGAAAAATATAATAAAATTAAGTACACATTAACTATCGACGCATCGATTTGTTAAACAGTTTATCTCCTCTCCAAGACAAGTCTTTTTACTTGTTTATGGAATAGTTTCACATTATTAAGTTCCTTTATGTTATTGGAAATTCCATTATAAAAGTCGATTGCAGTATGTCTTTCTCTATGAGTCCGCGGTACATCACTTATATGTATAGTCTCCCGTTCTTGTGTGTTTCTACCTACGTCACTATTTTGATTTGATTTGAGGGAAAGGTGTACGTGCATCGAGTCTCTGGCGCTCTTGAACACAAACAAATGAATCGAAGATTGAAAATAGATTTTTTTACAATCATTTTATTTGAGTTGTATTAAAGCGAATGAATTTTTCGTAATCGATATAAGTTGCTGTAGTGATAGTTCAACTTGTATAATAAGCCTTCGACAACAGGTTAATCATTTTGTCTCGTTTGGTGTAAGTCGAAGGATCTGGACAGAATTAAGGACGTATACCGAAGTATCACTACATAAAAAACCACCCTTCAAAAAGTATATGCAATTACGCTCACTTAGCGTAACATATATACATAAAACTTTAAAATGAAATAAATAATAAAAATCGTGCTTACGGCCACGGAAAACTTTGGAATGGCTTTATTATAAAATATAATTTTATGCCTTTAGCAAGCGTTGCTCTGGCGTAATTATACAGGGTTATTTGTAAATCATTAATAACCTCGCAGGACTATACTCCTGCCTTGATTATGAGTCGAAAATGTTCAAGCTATCATGACCTAATATCAATAGTTGTGGAGATAGGCGACATCAAAGTTTGCATTTTTTTTCTCAATATTTCCGACTTATTTTTTGTAAAATGTTGGACTGTCATTCTAGTAACTAATATCAATTACGAAAAATTCATTCGTCACAATACAAGTTAAATAAAATTATGAAAACCCTGAAAAAATTCCAATTGGAATTTGAAGGTTTTTATTTTTTTATTTGACTTGTATTAAAGGGAATGAATTTTTCATACTCGATATAAGTTACTGTAATAAGAGTCCAACTTTTTACAAAAAATAAGTCAGAAATATTTTTAAAAAAATGCAAACTTTGATGTCGCATATCTCCATAACAATTGATATTAGGTCATAATAGCTTGAACATTTTCGACTCATAATCAAGGCAGGAGTATAGTCCTGCGAGGTTATTAATATTTTACAAATAACCCTGTATACGTACATAATAAAACTTTAAAATGAAATAGATAATAAAAATCGTGCTAACGGCTATGGAAAGCTTTGAAATGTTTTTATTGTAAAATATAATTTTATGCCTTTAACGTTAAGATATGATTACGATAAAACGATTTTGGAAATAAATTTGCACAATTTGCAAGCGTTACTCTGGCGTAATTCTATTTATGGTGAAATGGCAAACCAAACTGAGCAATCAGCTGTCAAATTGGCTCTCGCTAAAAAAAGTGTTGCCAAGTCGATAAACAAACCTAAAAAAAACAGTCTTGTATTTTAACACTATTGGCATAAAATTATCTTTATAACAATGTCTTGGATCTTAAGGCTTATAGAGTGCCGGGTTATGTTAATTCCTTGCTCTTTCATCTGACGTACCAAAAATGCAAACCAAATAGTTGGTTTTGGGTTTTGAAAATAATATTGGAGGGTTAGTGATGTAGTGAATTAAACTATTGGGGATTTGGGAGGTTGTGTTGGTGAGGTGTGTAGTGGTGGGTGTGTATGACGAAGATGCTGCTATTGCCTGGAACTATAACCAGCCCCGCCCGCACCCGGCGATAACCCCTCGCCCTGTAATTCAGTACAATTTTATATTTGCTCGGGAGCTGTGACATCTTGATTACCAATATACACTGAATTATTATGTCCAAAACAATCCGGGGTGGTGCAAGAACAATTGCCAATGAAGTATTAATGTTTTTCGAAGCTGAAAAAGCAAATAGTGGACCGATATTACCGTTTGACAGTTTAACAGATAGAGCGGCCGCCGCGGAGCGCGCTGTTACCCGACCAAATTTATATTGAAGGCTCTGACACTGGTCACCGGACATTCAGTACATTATGTATTGTGTAATAAATTTACAACCTGGCAACTTCTGTTTCGCGACAGGGGCGCCCTCCCTCGCACGCCAAGTTATAGTGGTGGCACTCTACCACAGTGCAGGATTGGCGAGGACCATTTTCGGTATTTTCTTGATACGAGAGTTTTAGTTCGCGTCGTATCTAGCGACTTGGTTGATCGACAGACCAATCATGTCATGGCTATGACCACTATTTCTATGTGTTTTATTTCATTTTAAAATTCTATTTCTCTATACTTTGGCGTGTTAACTCGCTTGTGGCAATTCTTCTTCTTCTTTTGGTGTCATGTCAGGTCCCCCCAACGTTGACTATCACCCGAGAGAAAGCGTCCCTGTCCTGGGCAGCACGAAACAGCTCTCCAACACTTCTTATGCCCGTCCAGTCGCGTATATTGCGGAGCCAGGAAATTTGTCTCCTTCCAACACCTCTACGACCCTCTATCTTGCCCATAAGAATCAGGTGGAGCAATTCATATTTTTCTCCTCTGAGCACATGACCCAAATACGATACCTTTCGGATTTTGATATTTGTCAGCAACTCTCTATTCACTCTAGCTCTTTGAAGAACTCTCGTGTTGCTGACCATATCCGTCCAGGGTATCCGGAGCATTCTCCGATGTATCCACATTTCGAACGCCTCCAGCCGGTTCATGCTACTCACTTTGAGGGTCCACGATTCCACTCCGTACAGCAGGACTGACCATATATAACATTTGACCAGTCGCTGTCGAAGTTTCAGGTTAAGATTGTCATCGCAGGATATCTGTCTCATTTTGTTAAAAGCAGCTCGCGATGCTTCAATTCTGCATTTGACTTCGGTTTCTGGGTCGAGGTCTTCCGCTAGGATACTTCCAAGGTATTTAAACTTTGTGGCAATTAAATGGTTAAATTTCCACGCAGTTTATATGAATTGGGTTAAAATTTATGTTACTGTGGTTTAGCTTCACTTGTTGACCGCTTTCTGTTATTGCGATCGGAAGTATGCGCGTGACTTTCAGATAACCGTTTTTTTAAATAGTTATCTCGGTTAAATAACATTACTACTGGTACAGAACAGATTACACTGTTGACTCTGTTATCTCTCGATGTTTGACTATCAGGCGGTCAAAAGCTCTGCAACAGTCATATATTTGGTCACTACAGATAGTTCACAAAGTTTATGTCCGTATAAATATTGTCACTGGATTGCTACGCTGGAGATAAATCAAGGACTCAACATCCATTAATTTTTATTTAACACAAAATAAAGTCACTGATCGCGAACTTAACTGGAGCAGTGCTATATTATTCGGACTGTCACTGTCACGAGTATATTTACTTTAAAACAACCTCAAAAATTTAGGTACATATAAATAAAAAAATATTATTAAGAATTTCAAGCTGCCCGATTTGATTCAAAATGGCAGAATTATTAAAAATATATTTCCATTTAAGTGTTAAATAAACCAGATATTTTTTATATTCCCTTAGGATGCATGGTTACATGAAATCTCAGTCATTTCATCAGATTTGACAAGACAAAAATCTTATCAACAGAACCGCGCCTTATATACACGGTGAGAGAGTCCCTTAAATATACAAACATCCTAATTTCAATAGAGACGACAGTTACAAACTATCAAGTATATGGCGCCATGTTCTCACGATTTTGATTCCACGACTTTGATTCTACCTTTAATTCCACGTCGCAGAAAAACCGAAGATGTAATTAGTACATATTGCACACTGGCGACCTCTATCGTAGAAGAAGTGAACACTGCACAACAAAGTGCATATAATTTACGACCTCGGAAGAAATGAGCCGTTTTCTTATGAACCTGAATAAGACTTCAGCGAAACGTCGAGATTTGCTTCTGTGTAAAATATACGATTCGTATAAAATATCCGGTGTATTTAACACTTAAATATGTCCAACGATTGTAATAATAACCTTAACTCTTTAATATCTTTTTAAATATTATGCAGATCACGTCTAATGGCCAGCGAGCTTTGTAAATTATTTATGCGAGTTTTGTTTTGCATTTTAAACAGTAGATATGCGTTCGTATTAATATTCAAATAGTTTTTAAAAGGGTCAAGTGACATGCTCTTTTAGCTTTCATCATCATCATTATCATCACTGCTGGCTCTGCAACCCTGGTGGGTCTTGTCCTTCTCAAGAGTCTTCCTCCACTCATCTCGGTCTCGCGCCAGTTCTGGATCTCCAAGGCAGATATGACTTTGGATACGTTATCAGTCCATCTTAGTTTTGGCCTTGCTACGCTCCTTCGCCCTATTGGCCTTGTATTCGGCGTGGACTTCGGTGTTTGTCGTTCAGTCATTCTCTCCACATGACCCAACCACCAAGGTCATTCCAATTTTATAAATTTAGTAACGCTTAGCTCCCTAAACAAAGTATAGAACTCATTGTTGTAGCGCCAGCGCCAAATTCCAATTGGAGTTGGAAGGTTTTTATTATTTTATTTGACTTGTATTAAAGGGAATAAAGGAATTCACATTCGATATAAGTTACTGTAATGACAGTCCAACGTTTTACAAAAAATAAGTAAGAAATATTGAAAAAAAATGTACTTTGATATCGCATAACTCCATAACTATTGGAATTAGGTCATGATAGCTTGAACATTTTGGATTCATAATCAAGGCAGGAATATACTCTTGCGAGGTTATTAATGTTTTACAAATAACCCTGTATATGCGTGTTACACCGCCTGCCCACCAATTGGGTGAAAATAACTTCACATAATATTTTAGGAGCAAAGTGTATATTCAAAATGAGAATATCTCTGGTATTGAAATATGCATGAAGAGTTTTCCTAATAGAGGTTAATTTAAAAAAAAACCTAGGTTAATTCATGTTAAGTTTTCCACTAATGTCATGTGGTGATAATGTCCAAGCATCAAGCACAAAAATCCCTGCTGAACTCAAGGCCAATAGGGCGAAGGAGCTTAAGAAGGCCAAAATTAAGATGGGGTGACAACGTCCTCAAAGACATATCTGCCATGGAGCTTCGGAACTGCAGAGAGCTGGCACTAAACCGAGACGAGTGGAGGAAGACTTGAGTAGGCCAGGACCCACCAGGGGTTGTAGGGCCAAGAATGATGATGATGATGATTCCATTAATCGTTGCTAAGTTTGTCTCATAATTTAACTAAATTTTGTTCGAAATATATACTTTAAATAAGAGTTTAAAAATTAATATAATGTGTACGCTATTTTATCAATTACCTACACGTTATTCACTATTTTTTATAGATTCACAAGTAGGGGGAAGTCCCGTGACGCCGGACGGCACCTAGCGCCGGACACTCGCACTATCTCGAAAAGTCACAATGCGTTCGATTAAAAAATCGTTGAAAGGGGTGTGGGGGAACATAGCGATATAGGGTCATGGAACGCGGTTTGTCTGTGAGGCGAACAGCCACGGTGGGAGCCGTCGATTGCTGTTTCTGGCAAGAAGGCAATGCGCCACATAAATTTTAAACGAGTATTACTTGTATGATTTTGTGTTTAAGTGTTTATGTTTATTGTTAATAAAGATAATAATAATTATTATTCGTAGACTGTGAAAGTTTTAATTGATTTCCTAAACAGTTTTAGTATAAAGCCATGTATTCACTAGGGGACAAATCGCGAAACATTCCGCTCGACATGTCGCATCAACATCTACGCTCATGTTTCGGGGACAATGACGCGGTCATTTGACGTGTACACACCGGGACTCAGATACCTTGTCGCGGAAATGTCATCCGATGAGGTTATGGATGACAGCTGCGGTATCTCATTTGGCGAAAACGGGGTTCCGCGCAATTCGAAATGTTTTTTTGGGTCGCAATTTCAAATTAACGAGGTTTTACTGTAGTAAATTGAATATTATTAAAAACAAGGTCCTTTTTGCAAATAATTATTGTTTTCCAGACGTCGCGGAAATATATCGCCCTATGAGGTTATGATGATAGCCGCGTATCTGTTTATGTTAATGAGTTGATCGAAAAGTAAGAGGAGAATGCGAAATTATTTACTGCAAAGAGAAAGAAGGACGGACATTCTATGCGATCTTCGATCGATACAGCTCGACGAGTTCGAGAACGATTTCGTTTCCCCGCATTGTCATCTTGACAGATGCAGCGCATGCGTATTCACTTGTTCACATACCACGTGGTACTGACGCTCCGCGGAATGTTGCAGTGAGTACGCTCGGGTATCGTGCGCATGGCAACGTTGCCACGGCACGTAGAAATGCCGCGCTATGTTGTGCGCGAGGTCGCGGAACAGTGCACGACGTTGCAACGTCACGTAGTCTCTATGCCGCGCGTGCTGTTGAGGGACAATTTGTCCCCTAGTGAATACATGGCTTAAAACATGTAATTTTGGGGAATACCTGTCCCCTAGTACCGGACGCAAAGGTGTCCCTCAACACCGGACAGTTTATTAGTTGTTTTTTCTACTAAGCATTTATACTTATTAAAATAATTACTTTAAGTTGTTTTAGAGGTTAGAAGAACGGAGGTATATTGACATGGCAGAAAAGAAAATTAAAGTAAAATGGAACCAAAATTTTACAAACTGCCATAGATAAGGTTTTGCCTGCAGAAATGAGTTTGAGGAAAGCTTCATAGCGCTACAATGTCCAAAAAGCACTCTACATATAAATTGAAAAAAGATTAGGGGCTCAGAAGATAAAATGTGAAAGAAGTGAAATTCTAAAAACATCACTCTACGAAATTGCTGCTGAAGAAAAACAGAATGAAGAGAACCATGAAGAAAAAAGAAAGGAATGGGAACTAAGTTCAAAACAGTAATAGAAAAGAAAGGAAACAAACCAAAGGTATGAAGGCCAAAGGAAAAAGTGGGGATAAAGCTAAGAGAAAGAACTATCATATCAAATATCTAACATAGAAAAAACTTCTTGCGTAGTGTGCTTAGAGAAACGCAACGAAGACTGGATACAATGCTCCAGCTGCCAAGAGTAGGCTCATGAAGCATGCGCAGACATTCCTGAATGTGGAGTTGCCTATATCATATATATGCGATCGGTGCGTGGTTTTTCAAACACGTCCGGGGCTTGGGGTTTGAAGTTAAGTCCGTCCGGTACTAGGTGCCAATGACAAAGATTGCATTTTTTATGATCAAAACTTAATTCAGGTTCCTGAATATGTTCATGCATAAGTTTTATTTTTGTCGATTGATTGATTTAGATAGTATAATCTGTTGACTTTACTAAGTCATAAATAAAGTTACAATTCTCGCAGTAGTTTTTATTTTATTTTCTGAAAACCTTAGGTGTCCGCCACTAGGGGACTTCCCCTTACATAACGAATGTAGATTAAGGTTATGTGCGTACCATGTACATAAAGTAGTCGGTTCTAAATCACGTGACGTTACATAATCATGTACATCTGAACTTTTTAAATAAACAATTCACTTTTTTTGACACGGACACATCACTCGGCGGCCATGAAGACCATAGATGAATGATCGTTTCATTAGGACCTACCTAATTGGATGTCATAATAGAGTTGTGGCTGTTTGTAAATGAAAAAGATATCCTCATTTTTCACCAAGAATCTCGACATCTATGTAGCACGTGCAGACCATGGTGTTTAATGGGCGGACACTCGCATCAGTGTCAAAAATTTTCATGCTGAAAAAACTAACCCATAAAAACCAAGTTTTTATTATACTCCTTTTCTCATTTACTAGTGGAAACAGGTTTGGCGCTTAACCTACGCGTTGGGCTAGAGTCGGGCGATGCCACGAAAGGGAGTAATAAAAATTTTCGAAAAATCCAAAATTATACTATAATCATTAATTTTTTATAAACGAAAATTTGTTAGATCACTTTTATCGTCGCCACGAGTCTGTCTGCAAAGTTTCAGCTCGATTGGATTACGGGAAAAAGGTTGAAAATCGATCCAAAGTTTTTTCGACAGATAAGCAAGCAGACGCTGCAAGTAAAAAGAAAGGGAGTAAATTCCTTCAATTGTGGGAGACATTTAATTTTTTTTTTGTATTTCATCTTATCAAGCGATTGTGTCTCCCTGTTGGATGACCAAATAAAAAAAATAAAAAAATAATAAAAGTTCGACAATTGCGTGCCGTTATGAAGATGTATGTATAATACATACGCGATTCAATTTTTATTAGTATCTGTCTGTCTGTCTGATCGAATTATACTTTATAGTATAGTATAATTCAATCAAAATATAGTTGAAATATCAAACAAACTTAGGGCCGGTTGTATAGAATTGTATTATAGTTGGTTACTGAAAATCTCATTCAAGCTAGTGCGCGTGCGCACCGCATGTGATTTTTGGCACGTGTCAAAATAGTTTTTATTCAATATTTCTTAATTGTAATGCCGGATGTACAATAATATTACATAGTATTCCAAATGCAATGCTGGCTGTAGTGTGGTAGAGAATAAAGAAAGGAGTACTAAGATGGTTTGGTCATGTGGAACGTATGAACGAGGAAAGGATGGTTAAGAAAATATATGAGGCGGGTGTTGAAGGCAACAGGAATATAGGGCGTCCGCTAAAGGCCTGGCACGATCAGATACTACAAGTATTTGAGGATGGCCTTGTTAAAAGCCGCAACAACCGTAGAGCTTGTAGAGAAGATACATGAACGGGGCCGAAGCAAAAGTGGTGTGCCAGGATAGAAGATTGTGGCATTCAATCCTTTCTGCCTACCCCTGCGGAGAAACGGCGTGATGGTTAGTTAATTAGTTATTCCAAATATTTTAAAGAGGTCCCAACTTCCACACGTATTAATTTTATTAGTCAGAAAAGATGCAATCAATCATGACACAAAATATTAAAAATTAATTTTAGACAATAAAACTCACAGTCGAAGTTTTCTACAGACTTCCGCCATTTGTCCTTGAGTCAAAACATTATTAAATTTAATTAACAAAATTAAATTTAACGCAATCTAATATAGATATTATGTATGTTATTTAAATTTCAAGCGAGGAATTTTTAAATTAATAATTTGTTATTATAAATCAGAAAATACGATTCAAAACAAATTCCTAAGAATTTCCTCCCGTATATATGGAACAAATAATGTTATCGATCCAATTGGAATGCTCGTACAAATAACACAGATAATGGAATAATTAATATAGATATCGTCTTGCCAAAACATTGTATGCACAGTAAAGTACGTTATTTCTTCATATACATATTAATTTATACTGTCACATGTCGTTGCTACAGGAGGAATGAATGAAAACCCTGGAAATTAGTAAATTATGAAACGAATAAAACTTAAAGATATTCTTCAAATTACATTATCACTCGTAAATAAACACTTTGTTATCGATGGGCAACACGTATATTCTATCCAATTTCGCTCGTAGTATTTATCGCATTTATTTATTTCGCTCATTGGGTACTTCGCTCGATTATTCGCTTTATTCATCGCTTTGATTCCTTCACGAATTGCCACACTGGGCATCGTCTTGCGGCTCGCGGCCGACTTCGCACGGTAACGAGCTGTCAAATATTTTTCTATTATTCTAACTAAAGAGTGCACGATGGCCTTTAGTTAGAGCAACACTCGTGTGAAGAGTATTTTGTGAAGGTGTAAATATTACTATGGTTGTGATGTGCAGGTTATTTATAGATAGTAAATAACACTGCACACCACAAAGCTGACGAAGAGACTGGTTACGTCTCGAAACCGGTAGACAAAAAAGTAACTTTTAGTGGTTATACAGGGTTATTTGTAAAACATTAATAACCTCGCATGACTATATTCCTGCCTTGATTATGAGTCCAAAATGTTCAAGCTATTATGACTTAATATCAATAGTTAAGGAGATATTCGACATCGAAGTTTGCATTTTTTTTTCAATATTTCTGACTTATTTTTTGTACAACGTTGGACTATCATTACAGTAACTTATATCGAGTATGAAAAATTTATTCCCTTTAATACAAGTCAAATAAAAAAATAAAAACCTTCGAATTCCAATTGGAATTTTTTCAGGGTTTTTATCATTTGATTTAACTTGTATTGAAACGAATGAATTTTTCGTAATCGATATGAGTAACTGTAATGATAGTCCAACGTTTAACAAAAAATAAGTCAGAAATATTGAAAAAAAAAATGCAAACTTTGATGTCGAATATCTCCTTAACTATTGATATTAGGTCATAATAGCTTGAACATTTTCGACTCATAATCAAGGCAGGAATACAGTCCTGCGAGGTTATTAATGTTTTACAAATAACCCTGTATACTAACATAAATAAGATTTTGTTAGGATGAATTTGTTTCAAATATATAATATACATAAATGTACATGTGAAATATAATTAATTACAAAAATACATGTTACTAGAGCATGCCGAAGACACTTGTAATTGGGATAATGGGCATAGTCTTCACTACAATGTTTATTATCTGAGTGTCATGTACCCATTATCCTGTTAGTGTCTCTAATAAATAAAAAAAATAAAAAATAAATAAAAAAAAGAAGCCGTTACAGTTTGTTAGGATGCTCTACATGGACATCCAGATAACACACATCAGAATCAGGGAAGAAGTAGGGATTGCCTAATTGTTATTTTTCAGTAATCTGCACCGATAAGCACTCCTAGATTTTGATTGTTGTATGTTATGTATAGTGGATGTTGGTGATTTATTATTGTTGACGTATAATAATGGGAGCTTGTCACGTCAACATATTTTATTCTCGAAAACAGTTCCACAAAGGGCGCTAAAAGGCTTATCTTTATCTTCGATTGACAGCTAAGGAACTAGCGTCAAACTCTGTCCAGAGGTGGCGCCAGCCACAGTTACAACACACACACGAAAGGTGTTCTTCTTTATATCAAGTACCCTAAAGGTCGAGCATAATTTCACTAAGAGATGGTACTTTCGCTCGTAAAACACTAATAGAATATTATTAAAAATATTCAAATTCTTTAGAGCACATTAACAAAAATTAATTGTATATACATTGATGGCTACTGTTTTTCGGCGGGAAGTTATTAGTCTTGCGCGTAGTAGTTCGCGACATGGAACGCTCGGTTTACTTCGCAGCTCCTTAGTGAACTAGTTCGCTCTTTTAGTTCGTCAGCTCCCGTCAAAAAATCGTTCAGTAGTTCTTTAAATTTTTTATCTACTTGTTTCGATTTCCAAAGAATTCTTCATATTCATTCTACCATAATTTTTAAATCCATAGGGTGAGGGGGGGTGGGTGCTTTCAGTTTCCGTCACAATCAATCTCATTTTATCTACATCAACTTCCCAAAACGAACAAAAAACTTTTCGTTGCTTGATTTTACTTTCCAAAAAAAATTTCCCGGAAACTATACGTGCCAAATTTCAGCTAAATTTTATATATGATTATTTTATTTTAATAAATGACCATTTCACTAAAGTGAACTATACCGTTCATTCGTTCAGTTGGTTCATGAACGACCCACCTCTGAAACGAACTAAAGAGCAAGAAATCCGAGAACTAGTTCGCGTAGTTCGTCTGTGGGAGCGCTCTTACGAACTAGTTCGCTCGCGAACTACACAGCACTAGAAGTTATCGATGCCGCTCGATATTGGCAAATACAGAAAAAATATAATTACGGCGTTTTATCTCGAAAACTAATTAATTTCTGGGTCCGACTCGCCGCGCGCACTTCGGACCGCAGACCGCCTAATCGCGACCAGCGCCAATAATAATTGATGTTTTCCAGCGCAAAACTCACTTCACAACGACAAAAATAAGCCTAAAAAACAGTTTTATCTTGGACACACGCTTCCCCAATCAATTTTTGCACAGAGTGATAAAGATAAAATAACATAATTGGACGAAGTTCTGCAAAAAGCATCCAACCCAAAAAACATGGAACTGAGAAAATGGCTTCTAAAAATTTGAACCTACAAAAACGTAACACGTCGACTTATTATTCATTATTGCGTATTTTTTGCATAGGGCTCATTGTAGATGTGTTTTTTTAATGTTTTTAATGCAATTATAAGAAAAAACTTTTATTTACGAAGATAGGACACGTTTTACAGGTTAGATTCTTTCTACAAAATCTACGAAAAACAGTAATTTTTTTGTCTATGTTCTATGAATTTGATAAACCATGAAGTAAAAAGTATTATCTGTAGAATTGAAAAGTTGCTTATTGCGTCCATACCACATGGATGTTTTTAACATGTATATTTTTGGCCGCAGTAAACAGTCAAACCACTCTTTTTTTAGTTATAATATTAATTTAAAACGGTGATGGCCGTAATTTGAGTTAGAAAAATATTGAATTTAAAAAAAACTGTAGCGTTTAGAGCTTCGAAGTTTTCAGCACATAAAGATATCGTATTGAGCTGTCCAAACCCGTGTATATTTAGCATTTTGTGGGTTGGTCGCTTTCTGCATAACTGCGTCTAATTAACATCTGACATCTTAGATTGTACCCGCTAAAAATATCGTTCTAGAGTAATCTCTGGAAAAAATATGCGACAAAAACTGACCAAAAATACTCGTACACGTCAGTCGTTATCATACTAATATATTATTCTAACTTATTAAATAACCATCACGCCATTTCCCGAATGGTTAGGCAGAGAGGTTAGAGGCGCGTGACTCCTTTTATAGCGAAATTCCTCAGAAAGGTTTATTCTAGAGGTAACGAGAAACTCGTAGTAATTTCTAGATTCTTCTGACATGTGTTTTACCATGAAATGGAAAGTCGTAGAATTCTCTAGAGAGATAACGCGGTCACGAATGAGTGACCCCGGATTGCGTGCGTAACAGTCTGCGGTTCAGGTTGACTGAGCGCCATCGCGTGACGCCGTTGTTTATTTTCAGCACAACAGAAACATGTTTAAATTGTTTTACTAAATTTTGTAGTTGGATGGAAGAAATTGCCAACTGGCAATAAACGCGCCATTGTATTGACGTGTATACAAAAAGTGAATAACTCGTATATATTCATTATGATTTGGCACACGTTTGAGCGCATTTCCACCACATTCATTCTACTTTCGCTCCGCTCTTGCCTCACTTTCATACATCTGCGCCAAAACTGTGGAAATACACATTCTACTACAGTACGGCCACTCTATGATGGCACTTTTGACGTTTAGACTTACATGAAGTTTCGTAATTAATGACAGCTAAACATTGGAGGACAAATGCTATACTTTATTGCGCGAATGCCAGAGTAGTGATGTACATCAACATTAAATATGGAATGAACGAAATAATTCAAAATGTTATAGGATATTGATTGCCTCTATAATATGCGTAGAATACGCAGAATAAGTATCCAAAATAACACTGACAAATCGATTGTGCCCTCTAAATATGATCTTTTTCTATGGCTTTATTAGAGGGCAAAGAAAACGGCTACAAAACAATAAAAGACGGATCAGACTGGGCTAATGTAGTGAATAGAACCGCGCGACGAATAAAGGAAGATTACGAAAGAGATATTAGAATCGATAATATTTTAGATAATGATATTACAATTAATTTAGGAAACGATAGCAGCGACGATAGTTCAATGGAGAGTGATAGTAATGGGGATGAATCAGATTGAAACATTCAAGTAAATGCTTTTATCTAAGAAAAATGTGTTTTTTTATTCTTCTATAACCTTTTTTATGTACAAAGACTTTCTCAACTCACACCGTGCGACGAATTTTTTTTTCGACTGAATTTTTTCGTTAAAGCCATGTATTCACTAGGGGACAAATTGTCCCTCAACAGCACGCGCGGCATAGAGTCTACGTGACGTTGCAACGTCGTGCACTGTTCCGCCACGTCGCGCACAACATAGCGCGGCATTTCTACGTGCCGTGGCAACGTTGTCGTGCGCACGGTACCCGAGTGTACTCACTGCAACATTCCGCGGAGCGTCAGTACCACGTAGTATGTTTACAAGTGAATACGCATGCGCTGTATCTGTCAAGATGACAATGCGGGGAAACGAAATCGTTCTTGAACTGATCGAGCTGTATCGATCGAAGATCGCACAGAATGTCCGTCCTTCTTTCTCTTTGCAGTAAATAATTTCGCATTCTCCTCTTTTTTCTCCTCTTACTTTTCGATAAACTCATTAACATAAACAGATACGCGGCTGTCATCATAATCTCATAGGGCGATATATTTCCGCGACGTCTGGAAAACATTTCGAATTGCGCGGAACCCCGTTTTCGCCAAATGAGATACCGCGGCAGTCAACATCACCTCATCGGATGACATTTCCGCGACAAGATATGCGAGTCCCGGTGTGTACACGTCAAATGACCGCGTCAGTGTCCCCGAAACATGAGCGTAGATGTTGATGCAACATGCCGAGCGGAATGTTTCGCGATTTGTCCCCTAGTGAATACATGGCTTTACGATCTGTCAAAAATGCCATCTTATGATGGCTCGAGTATAGGATTCTATTCTCGGTGCGGCAAAGTTCAGCTGCTTTCAAAGCCAATGTGTTCGCGTGTAGTCTGCAAATCATGTAAACCTGGATAATTTTAGTCAAGGACGTGCCAAGACCACGACTATCGCTTTATTGCACAATAACTTACAACTATTTTAAACTTTTTATGTGTTTAATATGACAATACGTCGATGCACGTATGTTTTATCATAGGCAATGTACTTTTTATGTTGCATATACAGGATGTTTTAGACCTGGTCCTCAATATTCAATTCCGGGAGTTCTGCATTTGAATAATACGTATAGAAAAATGTGCCAAACTTCGTTCACCGACTACAATGATTTGTTCACTGATGTTCAGTGGTTAGAGTCCTATTCCAGGAGACTAGCAAGTTAGTAATATTTTTACAGGACAAGCGTTTAGCTTGAAAATAGTAAGAATATTAATGCGATATATTCCGTATTCGCATCTCTATTTTAAAAAAGTGAAACACTTGCGTACAATTAAAACATTTATTAAACACAAACTTTAGAATATTCCAATCTTCTATGGTAACGCTTACTTGGTATGCCGTTTTTCTATCGCACGGATTCGCTCGGATCTATGGTTTTCGCCGCTTCAACAACAAGACTGAAAAACGGGATGCATCGCGTTTTTGTATAGAACGTTGTACCTATTTCGAATATTCTCCTATATATTCGTGTATTCGACCGACTTCCAGATTATTCCTGACTGAAAATGTCCTTAGGTTTTCACGGCCGTTCAGTAACTTCTGTGTATAGTTTTCTGGGATATTCTGCCGTGTATATGTGACCTCTCTGGCCAACGTTTCGGATCCCATTGCAGGGTCCATCATCAGGGCTGATGTGATGAGTGTGTGTTGAAGCGTAGGTTAAGTATTGCCTTGCAATGATTATGGACCCTGCAATGGGATCCGAAACGTTGGCCAGAGAGGTCACATAGACACGGCAGAATATCCCAGAAAACTATACACAGATTATTCATGACTGTTCGGAAATGTGCAGTTTTCCATATAACTCATCCACTATATTTTACAGGTAGATAGATTCTTGTCTCAATTATAAGTTGTTTTTATTATGTTTTAATTATATTGTTATTATGTTCAAATTATATTAAATGTTGTCATCAAAAATTATCAGTGTCCTGTTATCAATAATTATGGAGATTAGCGATATTTTACGATAAGAGATATTTCTGACATCTCCTGTTAACCATTCGACAGCTTTTAAATTAACCTGTATCAAATATTATATATTTATTCGCTTTAATACAAAGAAGACAACTAACTACCACGGCGTTTCACCGCAGGGGTAGACAGATAGGATCCAACCATGACAGAACTATTATGGGCCGCGACATCTAGACGGCAATATCTAATACAGGAATCTATGTCTGCGAATGTTAAATCTGCAGTTAAGTTGTTGGGCGTGCACATTGAAGCCATGTATTCACTAGGGGACAAATCGCGAAACATTCCGCTCGACATGTCGCATCAACATCTACGCTCATGTTTCGGGGACAACGACGCGGTCATTTGACGTGTACACACCGGGTCTCACATATCTTGTCGCGGAAATGTCATCCGATGAGGTTATGGATGACAGTTGCGGTATCTCATTTGGCGAAAACGGGGTTCCGCGCAATTCGAAATGTTTTTTTGGGTCGCAATTTCAAATAAACGAGGTTTTACTGTAGTAAATTGAATATTATTAAAAACAAGGTCCTTTTTGCAAATAATTATTGTTTTCCACACGTCGCGGAAATGTATCGCCCTATGAGGTTATGATGATAGCCGCGTATCTGTTTATGTTAATGAGTTTATCGAAAAGTAAGAGGAGAAAAAAGAGGAGAATGCGAAATTATTTACTGCAAAGAGAAAGAAGGACGGACATTCTATGCGATCTTCGATCGATACAGCTCGACGAGTTCGAGAACGATTTCATTTCCCCGCATTGTCATCTTGACAGATACAGCGCATGCGTATTCACTTGTAAACATACCACGTGGTACTGACGCTCCGCGGAATGTTGCAGTGAGTACGCTCGGGTACCGTGCGCATGGCAACGTTGCCACGGCACGTAGAAATGCCGCGCTATGTTGTGCGCGAGGTGGCGGAACAGTGCACGACGTTGCAACGTCACGTAGACTCTATGCCGCGCGTGCGTTGAGGGACAATTTGTCCCCTAGTGAATACATGGCTTGATGCAGATCTCTCAATGAATACACAAATAAGTAAAACTGTCAGTGCATGCTTTTGTCAACTGAGACAGATAAAAAGTATTCGGAGATACCTTCCCCCTGAAGCCGCCCGTTTACTCATAAATGCATTTGTAGTGTCACGTGTGGACTGCTGTAATAGCATTTATGCTGGATTCTAAAATTCCAGCTGGATAGACTACAGTCCATTCTTAATGCGGGAGCAAGAATAGTATACGGAGCATCAAAATTCTCGCATATAACATCCCTTTTGCGTGAACTACATTGGCTTCGTTTTCCTTAAAGAGTTGAGTTAAAAGTTGCGATGTTTAATGTAAAAGGCGACACACAATGTGGCGCCTCTGTATCTTCAAGAGCTCTGCATCCCGGACGACTTCAACAGTAGATGCCAAACTCTTGAGGTCAACCACGAAGGGTTGTAGAACCGACCATCCACTGCCAGAAGACTAAGTTTAGTGAACGGGCATTTGCGGTGGCAGGCCCAAAGGCGTGGAACCCTCTTCCCTCCGTAATACGGAACAGTGCATCAGAAACAGTATTTAAAAAAAGACTTAAAACGCATATTTTTGTAAAATCCTTTCCATTAAATTAAATACTAGTGTAGGACTAAACAATGTTCGTGTAAAGTACCCTTGAGGTGATATTTTTACAAAAATGGCGCTATAGAATTTATCCATTTTTATTATTATTGTCCCGGCACACCACTTTTACTTTGTTCTCCTTCGTACATCTCATGCACTTCGTTAATATTTTACAAGAAACAAAGCCATCCTCCAATATATCTGATGATGCCGTGTATTTCGTGGACAGTCTCTAGGCCTGTTTACATCAAATAAAATGTTGAAAACATTGCAGAAAATTTCTGGCTCTTATTTTTATTTCTTTTTTGAATTTTTTTATTTATTAATGCCCTACAGGGCTTTTACAAACAAATAGGTAAAGTGTACATTTATGTAATGTAAAATAATTATGACATAAAGTGGAAATCAAACACTTAAAGTACAAATACAAATATATAAAAAGAAATATATTATATACCTAAAGTAAAAAGCAAGTATATACAAAGCAGAAGCATAAGGAAAACATAATATAATAAAAATTCAAAAAATAAAAAGTAATAATATAGAGTGAAAAGCTCAAGTTTAAAAAGTCATAGTATAATAAAAATGTTACATTCATAACATTTAGTTATCTCACTCAACCAATAATCAAAACAAATATACATCAATTATTTAAGTCCAATTTGACAAATACTAGTAATCTTTCAATACACCTTTTAAAATATGTTTAAATAGTATAAATTTGTTGGCAAATACGTCAAGTCGCTCGTATATGTTTGCTAGTCTAGGAAGCCTTTGCAGTGGGGAATTGAAGACATATTTAAAGCATTGTGGACTAATCTGGAACATCCTATATCTAATATATTTTTACAATACATTGCAAACTTTACACTGCGTGTAGCGATCACGATTATCGTGACACATATTACACGTCTACACAATTAGACTCCTATCTCTAACACCACACTGCACTACAATCTCTTCAGACCACTAATTTATGTACAAATAGAGCCGAGGCGTGGACTCTCTCCGCTGATGCCACGCATAAATTTAAAAATCCCCAAAGAGCATTGTAAAGCACTATGCTTTAAATATCTCTGAGAGAACGAATATCTAACCATAGTATGCTTGAATACGAAATAGTATGCTTGAAATATCTCTAAAAGAACGAATATCTAACCATAGACAGAGAATCAACTTAATAGACAAAGAGCCAGCTACCGCCAGACTTTCGTTATAGTATCACATTTGAAATATTTTCTCTACATCGGCACTATAGTAGGTAAGAAGGTTTGGATAAGATGACATTTGAGTTCGGGGATTTTGGCAGATAACAGGCAATACAGGCACAAAAAAATGTGTATATACAGGATGTCCCGTATCTCGACCTCAAGCCGAAATCGGGTAAGAGGCCAAGTCATAATTGAATTTTGAACAAAAGTTTACAGAAGCATTATTCAGGATTGCATAATAATAAAAAAAATGAAGAAAAATGTTTTTTCACATTCTCCCCAAGTTATTTGTAATTTAATTTTATATTCAATTATGTTAAGCAATTACTTTTTAAATGGATATTTTGTGCTTTAAAATTAATACGTTGGCAATACTTGGCCTGTGTCGCTCCCCGATTTTCCAGGCCGGTCTTGCCACTATAAAACCCCTCATTACGACGAAAAAGTGTCAACATTTACTTATACAAAGTGCCAACAAAAAACGAACGCCTTTTTATAAAAAAAGTTAATTTCCTATTCCGGTTTACTGACCTTTTTTAACTAAAAGAAAGCTCTCAATGTTATCGCATAATCAATATTATAATTTTGTGATTTTTTCGCCCTCAGTTTCTGATCTGGCAACTCATTGAAATACTTAGAAATATTACGCATTTTATATTTAACTGGGTAGCTTACCCGCGAGGCTTCACACGCGTAGATTTTTAATAACTTTTAGTCATATTTTATGAATTTGTGTATTAACCTCAACATATAGATGTATGTCGTCGCAGACTTTTTTGACGTCTACAATTTCTTTATAGAAAGTATTTAAATATCTCTTACCGTTAAGGCAGCGTTTGTTAAACACCCATAGCTCTAACATTTTTTTGTCGACTACGGTTGTAAAATAGGACACCACGAAAAGCCCTTTTATTTTAACGGGATAATATATACCTTATATCCACCCTGAAAGTCCATTCTAAATAATGGTGAAAGAATTTTTGAAATCGGATGAGTAGTTTCGGAGATTACCTTCTACATCCAGACTTACAAATTTTAACTCTTTATAGATTACTTTGTTAATTCTTCTCTTATTTATCTGGTATATTGGTTTAACTATCTTTATTTTACTCTATTACTAATTTGATAAAGGTTTCTAATTATTACTGTTTGCTTGTGTACTATTAATCGTTTATATATATTGTTCATTTCTATTATTAATTTATTTTATACTAAAGAGTTAAGGTCGTTATTACGGTCGTTAGACATATTTAACTGTAAATGGTTGTAGATATTTTATACGAACCGTATGTTTTTCCGAGAAACGATTCTCGACGTTTCGTTGAATGCTTATTCAACGTCATCAGGACGACGACCTTTACTGCGGAGGTAGAGGGCGGACTGATTACTGCTTTCGAGGGCGTAAATTATATGCTTTTTGTTGTGGAGTGTTCACTTCTTCTACAATAGAGGTCGCCAGTGTGCAATATGTACTAGTTACGTTGGCGGACTCTACTGCGACGTCTCTCAAGGGTTGAATCAATGTCGTGAGAACAGGGCGCCAAATACTTGATAGTTTGTAACTGTCATCTCTTTTGCAATTGGGATGTTTGTATATTTCAAAGGAATCCGTTCTGCGGTGGTAGTGCGTTTCTGTTTTATACTGTTTATTTTATATTGTTTTACAAAGTCACATTTATTTTGTTACATTTCATATCGTTCATTTATCTTAAATATGTTTTATTTATATTATATTTTTTTGAATTATTTACTGTAAAATGTGTTTTATATGTTAGATATATAAAAATATTTTTAATTTTCTTGTACTGTAAAAGCCCACTAGGGCGTTGATTAACAAATAAATAAATGTCTGTCATTTAGCAGACATTTTGACGCTCGATAAGAATCGCTGTATTGGTGAATTAATTCAAGAGGTTATAACATTAATGCGCGTGTAACATGTTCCATGACGACAGAGCCGACAATTTTTCGATTGCCCGGACAGACGGCCGTTATCAAATTTAAAATAATTTGCATACGCATCCATAAACATTAATGCATCGCTAAGCGATTCTATTGAATCGAAAAGGCTATTGGCTTTTCCCGAAGAACGAAATAGAACAACGACCCGTTATCACGCACGTGAATGGGCCGCTTTACATGTCGGTGTGTTCACACTGCGCGGGAAAAATGATGTCAATGCGAAAAATCACGTTCCATAGATTTCGTCAAATTGCTTAAGGTGAAATACAATACTGCTCTCAAAAAGATCGGGTATTTTTAAACGTAAAGATTTGCTGTTGGCACGGTGTTTTAAGCGTTTGTAGTGTGGGTTTTTTTATGTTCCTGACAGAAACGCAATAAGGGAGGAGTCTATGAATCTCACGTAGGCATTTTTGAAACAAATATCTGTAGAAGAATTCTTTCTATCGGAAACGACATTTTGAACGATGATATGTTTCATTTAAGGTAGCTATATTTTTCATCTTACAAAGGGCGCAGCTTTTGACATCTTTTTATTTAATAAATATTTATAAAAATATACACAGCCGTATTCTGAAAATAGTAATATTGGTATCCTAAGATTGTTATCCCAAAACATAATAGAAGAGAATAAAAAATAATAAACGAGATATAGGTATACGTCGGTGTTTTTTTCTTTCAATTTTATTTATCGGGTTATCCGTCAAACGTCAAAATATAAATGCGAGCCCAACGCGACAATGACAATTTTGCCATAATTTTACATCTAGACTCTGTGGGAGAATAAATTAATAAGTTTAACTGTAACTGGTTGCGGTTTTATACGAACCGTATGTTTTTCCGAGAAACGATTCTCGACGTTTCGTCGAATTCTTATTCAACGTCAGCAGGAGGACGACCTTTACCCGCGGAGGTAGAGGGCGGACTTATTAATGCTTCCGTGGGCGTAAATTATATGCACTTTGTTGTGGAGTGTTCACTTCTACGATAGAGGTCGCCAGAGTGCAATATTATTGCAACAATTAGTGCGACATATTCGACCATCCTTCCTTGTTATTTGCTAATTTTAGCCATTTCTTTTCCCCCACAGCGGTTATCGTCAGCCCATCTCTTTTGAGGTCTTCCGACGCCTCTTTTATTTTCCCAAATCAGAACTCTGGGAGTCCATCTTGTAGCATCCTGTCTTGCAACATGCCCTGCTCATTGCCATTTTAGCTTCGCTACACGATCCATGATAACCATTACTCTAGTTCAGTGCCTAATTTCATAATTTCTTAGGCTTACTCTAAGCATGGAACTCTCGATGGATCTTTGCGTGAATTTGAGCTTTTTCTTTGTAAGGGCCATTCTCTTCACTCCACACGTCGTCACCGGCAGTCTGCACGTTTCAAAAGATTTTCTTTTTAGGCTAATTGGGATCTCTTTGTTGTCGAAAATATGTTTGAGTTTGCCAAAAGCAGCCCAGCTCATTCCTATTCGTCTTATAATAAACAAATAAATTAAATAAATAAAAATACGCGCTACGGTTATTTAATTAAAATATGCTTTCATTACGATGCAACTACAGTGACGTCACTAACCACATCTGTCACACTATTAATAGGATGAAGATGCGGCGGCGAATTGCAGTGAATATTTTATGAAATGCATCGCGTTTAGTATAAAGAATGTTTTTTAGAAAACGCTCGCGAATATTTCGCAGTTTCGTTCGTCGGCGACGAAATGACGCAAAAAGAGCAAACTGTGGCGTAAGCGGCTGACGCAGGTTCATTGTTTGTTCTACATCTCGGGAAAAGACTTCAGCGGTTATTTTATAAACAGTTGTACTGCGAAATTACTGTTCTAAATACAAATTTGGTAGAATAAACAATGATATAAACTGTTAACGAAATGCGTTGTTTCGGCCATTTTTGAAATATCCGAGAAGAAATAAACTGCCTGTTCGTTTATTAGGTCGAGACCTAGCATCCGAAAGCTACAATCGTTGAAAATAGAGGGTATTAAACCTAATTTAAGCAAAATATAGAAATTCGTAGACCATTATAAAACCTGATAAATTTCTCTTTCTATAACATTACACTACGTTCGTAACAAGCACGCAAACGCTATCACGTCTCTAAGCGCAGAACTCCAATATTACAACGATCGTAACCGCAGAACTCCAATGTTACAACGATCGTAACCACAGAACGCCAATATTACAACGACTATAACCGCAGAACGCCAATATTCCAACGATCGTAACCGCAGAACTCCAATGTTACAACGATCGTAACCACAGAACGCCAATATTACAACGACTATAACCGCAGAACGCCAATATTCCAACGATCGTAACCGCAGAACTCCAATGTTACAACGATCGAAACCACAGAACGCCAATATTACAACGACTATAACCGAAGAACGCCAATATTCCAACGATCCTAACCGCAGAACTCCAATGTTACAACGATCGTAACCACAGAACGCCAATATTCCAACGACTATAACCGCAGAACGCCAATATTCCAACGATCGTAACCGCAGAACTCCAATGTTACAACGATCGAAACCACAGAACGCCAATATTACAACGACTATAACCGAAGAACGCCAATATTCCAACGATCCTAACCGCAGAACTCCAATGTTACAACGATCGTAACCACAGAACGCCAATATTCCAACGATCGTAACCGCAGAACGCCAATGTTACAACGATCGTAACCACAGAACGCCAATATTACAACGACTATAACCGCAGAACGCCAGTATTACAACGATTAATTTCGGAATCTTATCAATGAACCTGCAAGATCCACTATAAAATACTTGTATATTCAGCCGAACAATCAAATTATTCAGCCAAATAGCCAAGGATCAAATTATAATACATATTCAGGCGGATAACCGATTGTTATGCTTCAACACTTTGTTAACTGAAGGAATGGTAGTGGACAGTCTTTGCCTTCTAGTATGGAAGCCCCATACCAGAAGGCAAAGAAAGGAAGCCTTTATTTGACAGAGTACGTACATGAACCGAAGACTTGATGATTATGATTTCCTCAACATCAATTCAAAGGTACTTCACAAGTCTCTTCTTCTTCTTCCTTGCACTGTCCCAACTCATTGCCTAGGTAGGCTGTTGGGGTCGGCTCTTTTCATTCTCAGACTGTATCTTCTTCGGTTCTCGGTATCGCTTTCATCCAGGTCGTTTCTCTGTAGTATTTTGGAGCATTAACTCATCCAGGAATTCTTTGGTCTTCCTCTGGATGACTGTCGATGAGGCCCCATAGACATTGCCTGCGTCACCGTGTAGTCTGGTTGTCTCCGTCTTATGTGCCTATACCACCTCAACTGTCGCTCCTCAAGCTTACTGTCTGTATGTCCGTGACGCCCAGGCTACCACTAATGCGTGAACTTTTAATCCTGTCATTTAGTGTTACTCCTGCCGACCGTTCGCATTTCTGCTGTTTCGAGTTACCTGGAGTAGGAGTTGTACATAGTCCAGTATTCGAAGCCGTACATATCGCGGGTCTAACAATGTCTGGTATATGTTAATAGGTATTTATTGTGTTTGTGAATTGGTGTGCCTTTGGTCGGTAAACAAGAGAAATGACGCAGACATCCTTACAGTGTATTTAATTAAATGAGAAGAATTCTCTAGAGTGGGCAGACGGTTTCCGGTATCCATTCAGAAAAGGTCAATAGTTCAGAGTTCTACAAAAGCCTTTATAAATTATATTCCTTTGAGATTCTTCCCGGACAAGTAATTTCTGCGCTTAATTGCGTTATACTATCGCGTCTCAGTTAAAATACATTGTCCCTTGCGAGTCGAGAAATGTTTAATGAAAGCGGATTCGTTATAACTAGTGATGGGTTCGCGCCGTACTCACTACTTCAATGTAGTACTACACTACATTGAAGTGCACACTTCGCACGTTTTGAAGTGTAGTGCACACTACAAACTACAAACACCAAAGTTATTGAAAGTATAAACTTCAAATAGTACACTTCATTTCAAAGCGAACACTACAAAGTACATACACTTCAAAGTTATCGAAAGTATGAGAAACATACTTTAAAAAGTGTATTTTTTACGTGCAATTTTTGGGAAGTTGATGTTGCTAAACGAATAAATCTCTGGAAACTGTAACAATAACCCCCCCCCCCATGGTTTGAAAATTTTTTGGAATCGAATGAAGAAATCTGGCTGGCAACCTTTTTTTTTTTTAGCTCGCCAAATTTTTATTTGGGAAAAAATATTAACTCACTTGTACCACATTACTTCATTTCATTACACTTCACTTCATTAATACTACAATTACTTCATTTCATTACTTCACTTCATTAATACTACAGTTAATTCATTTCATTACTTCACTTCATTAATACTACAATTACTTTATTACTTCACTTCATTTAGTAGTACTACAAAGTAGTTTTTCCCTTCGCTAGTTATAACCCGGTTTCACACTGCGTTCTATAACTTCATTGGTTCCATTCTAAAAGAAAGATTTCGTGGTTTTAATAAACGATTGAGTATATCTGTAATTTCTCAAGTATTACATACTCCCGTGATATAAGACGCAATATAAAAATAAAAATTACCATCGCATAACAATTACAATGCTAAAAAGGCCAAATTCAAGCAGTAACGGTGAAAATGTAAAAAAGAAACACAGAAAAGTGCTCAAGTTTGGAAGTACAGATTACTGCACAGTTTTAATTATTTTATTTGAATTGTATCAAAGATTATACTTCTATGATACCCCAATGTCAGTCAATGTCAATCAACAAAAGATATGTCAGAAATATTGAAAAAAATGATGTACCTTTGACGTCGCTTATTTCCTTACTGTAGACCGGTGTTTTTCAACCTGTGGGTCGTGTTACTCGGGGGGTCGCGGTCGCAAGCTAGGTAAAGGTAAAATCAAGGGTTGTAGGTCATATACTGCATTAAAATTACGACATTTTTAGTGAGAAGGCTATGCCTGTTTATTTTTTTATAAATTGTCAAATCGTCGTTGTATTTTTGAGACGTTAACAATCAAATCATTTTCCAATTGAAGCCTATTTATCTTCTTAGTTTTTATACTTACAATTGAAGAGAGCGTTAGTTCATAGTAGGAAGTGGCGAATGGCACTAACAATTTTTCTTGCCAGCTCTGAATATTCTTCTCTTCGCTTCTCTTCATCCAGAAGATGTCAATCGTTTGCGAATTGAATTCCATTTTAAGCATGCCGTCAGCAGCGAAATCTATAAAATTCTCTTTCATCTTCATGGATGACAGATCGGCCAAATAAACTGACATATCCAAAAAAAGATTTGGTACCCACCTTTGCCCGTTGGCAGTTTCAGAATCCAGTTCTGGAAAGTAATTTTTTTTTAACATTTTTTAAATCACCGACATAGTTTTATTATGGACGCGGCCGCACGGGGGAGGTGGACTCACTCCTTCCTCCCCTTTGTGGCTGTGAAAGTGAAAGGCAGAGGTGGTCCTCCGGCCATGAATCACTACGAGATGCAGATATCAGATCTCGGGCCACGGGCAATTCTGAGCAAGCTTTTTGATTTGGGACTTGCGCGCGACCCGTGTTGTGTCTGCGATCGAGTGCGACAGACGCCGGAGCACATTCTCTGGGAATGTATCATCTTGAGGGACGCACGAGAGAATATGGTTAAGGACTTAGTGGGAATAGGTCATCGTTCGCCCCGGAATAACGATCCCCGAGCTGTGAAAGAAACCTCAGACTTTTCCGAAAGTTCATTAGAGTATGGGTCTTCCGCTGGGAGATGTTAGAAAGACCGGCTGCCGGGGAGAGCTGAGAGAGTAATCTCTAGGACGCTCTCCTGTAGTTTGTTGTGACGTCCTTTCTCCCCTTCTGGGAGTGGCTGTAAATACTACGGTCGCCTTTACTGCTTCTCTGTCGAGTTATCGAGTACCACGTACACGCATTATAAGATATCAAGGTACTTTTACTTACTTTTTATTTATTAGATTGTTGATGATATGTACATTATTCTTTTTTAAATAAACTCGAAACCCAACAGATGCAGAAAGGGATGGAAAGTCGAAGTTAAGCTTTGATCAATAATAAATAAATTCACGGGATGATTTGCTGAGAGGAACTGGTAAGGAAGTAAACACTTCCATAACAGTTCCGGGATGGGGTGGGTCTCCGCCCCTTTCTGCTTCTCTTTTTTATGGACCTGGGGGGTCGCTTTTCACTTGTAAAGGGCTCGCTTATTCAAAAATGTTGAAAAACACTGCTATAGACATTCCACATTCCACACAAAGTGTAAAGTATATTTCATATTCAAAATTTAATGAAGAAGACTTATATGTCACATAAACATTCAACATTTCATTGAATGATACATCGACTAGTTACAATCCCATTATCAAATATTGATTGAACAACTAAACAAATAGCGGTAAACGATGGTTACAATGCGAGCCGTATTAATTTAATTCTTAATAAAAAACTTAAACGTATAGCTACATACAATAACTATTTGTAAACTAGTCCACCTGTTGTACATTAATAATGACATAAGTTTCCAATGGCGTAGACTTTTATAAATATATAATCTTTTTACTTCCTTTCTTTTAACTCCTAGCGTCTGTTTGTCGGCTTGTCTGTCGAAAGAACTTTGGATCGATTTTTAACCCTTTTCCCGGGATCCAATCATCTGAAACTTTGCAGGCAGACTCATGGCGACGATGAAAATGATCTAACAAATTTTTGTTTAATTTTTTAAAATAATTATAGTATAATTTAGGATTTTTCGAAATTTTACAGTTTTTCTTCAAATTGGAAACCATACAAATGTTCTAGAAAATGAATAGAATAACTAATATGATTTTAAAAAACGTGAAACCATTAAAATTAAAAATATAGGCACACTCACTTAAAAATCTATACTAGGATTAAATCAAAACACCAACGTTATGTTCCGTTTGAACCGCAGTTTGCAAGAAAAGTTTGATTACTACCAACGTCGAATATTTAAAATCACGGAATATTTAAAATTTGAATTACTCCGTCGGTGTTATAGGTACTTCACTACGAATTTCGAAAATTTATGACAATTGGTTCACAGATGACAGCACCCTTCGATTTTTGGGAAGAAATCGAATAATAATTTATTTCTTTTAGATTTGTGCTTAGTTTTGAAGAATTCTACATTACTCAAATCTGATTCTGACTATTTTAAATCATTTGACGCGGGAAATTCATAAGGTACGATATTGCTGATAGTTGAATCTATCAAAATCTTGATTAAATTGACTGACAAATGTTTTTAGAATTTAATAATCAAAGCATGAAGTGTCTTATCAAAGCTCAAAACATCTGACATTTTAGAAATATATTAAATTCCTGTAAGTTTAGTGTTATGTTACATGTTTTAATTCGTCTTTAATTGTTGTTATATTTTACAAAGAAAGGGAGTATAATGGTTTTAATGGGTTAGTTTTTTTAATTTTTCTTCCCTTTGCGTCAATATTATTCCTCTGTAAACATATACATACATGTATGTCAAACTAATTGAAAATTGTTTCGTGTGAATTCAAATTTTCGAACTTCCACACCCTTCCATCCTGACTAGCCATTTCTTTCCCCCCATAGCGGCTATAATCGGCCCATCTCTTTTGAGGTCTTCCGATGCCTCTTTTATTAACCCAAGGTCTCCATTTCAGAACTCTGGGAGGCCATCTTGTAGCATCATGTAGGCCATGTCGTTTATTATATTTAATTTAATTTTAGTCTGTATCTCTCCAAAAAGAGACTAACTCTTGTGATAGGTGATAGGAGAGGAATTTACACATTTATGTGATTACTTATTTTGTATACATGTATTTAAAAAAGTATTAAATCATTATAATTGCGAATCTTCCCGAAGTCCAGGAATCTTATATAAATGCGCGGGGCGTGCGCGGCGTGTCAGTGTTGTTTTTGACAGTGACAAAACTACAGATAAACGAACGTGCGCAAATCCAAGTGAACATAGACAACCAGGGAATAAAGTGCCAGAGTACCCACTGTATGCGGAATATTCTAGTAGCGAATCAGTGCGACAGAAACGGCGTAAACATTTTTTTCACAGACGAGTGGAATATTTTCGAGTAAAGATTAGTGCGAATTACGGAATATTGTTCCAGTAAAGTTTGTGTCCAGCGATTGTGTTTATTGAATAAAAATTTGAAATAAATACAAGTGATTTAACCTGGGGATAGTGGAAGTTTTACGACTGATCTAGAAAACATGTTTGTATGTTTTAGAAGCCCTGGCGAAAAATCATTTAAGATTTTTTAAACGTTTAGATGAAATATGAAATTATATTTATGTTTCGCACATTTCTACATACTTTCATTTCCTTAAATATTTCACGGAATTAATTAAAAGCACCTTCTATTTGTGGGGTATAAAAGCAAAGGCAGCATTATCCAAACAATTAAAAAAAAAATGTTTTGAATGCAGTCACCGTGGATTACTAATTAAAAATGCACTGAATTCTAGATTTTATGTTTAGATACATATCCTATCCCTTCCAAAATCATGTTTCTCATACATTCTCGAATTAAGTACATTAAAAGTTAGGATTCGTCGGTGACTGCATTAATTTTTTTTTGGGTATTTTATACGCCACATTTGAACTACTACTCATATTCTGAGAAAGTGATCAAATGTTTCGATTTTTATATTATTTTGCAATTTCTAATATAGTTTTTCCTTTATTTCAGAAAACAACAAAGTGATACTTAATTTGGACCTTCAAATTCTAAACGTAAGTACCTCCACACATTCGTAAATACAATATATTATATTTATTTGTTGATTAATTGTAGTAAATAATAATTTTAGAGCTTCAGAATATATATATTTTGTAATACCTGGCGTAAAAGACTGCACTGGAGTCGTTATTTATATTGAAATGCTTATTTATATTTTGCCATAGTGTAGGAATATAATATGGTAGCATATATAACACACGTATCATAAATACGATATTATTAACACTTTTCGTACTAGATGCAATATTCAGAAATCAGAATTTTGGGAGAGTGGCTTCAAACCTCCATTCCAAACCCAAACCAAATAATTTAGAAGAGGAGTTATTACGCTAAAATATATTTCCGATGTTATCCGGTTGGTTGTTAAAATATTTTTTCCTAGATATACAGTGTCTCATAGCGTCTTCTTTATTCAATTTTGATTAGAAAATATTTTAATAAAAAATATTTTGGCGTTTCTATCGGTGCGAAGTAGGCGCGGGACGACGGCCTATATGCCCAGTCGTGGAATTTCGGAGCGACAGATATCGAGCGAAATAATCCAGTGAGTTCTTACCGATAGTGAGTGATTAAATAAATGTGCGAGAATTGAAATGTTCTAGCGAGTGTTAAAGTAGTATTCCCAGTGATAATAAGGTGTTAGACGAGTAATGCATGAAAAATAGTGTGATTTCAAGAATAGTATATTAATTTAATTCGTGTTATTTGACTATCCATTTTATAATGGATTAATAATTTTAAATAATTTTCAACATTTAAAAATAGTCTTACGGAAATACAGGCGAGGTCAATCTACAAGTCATTCTAGCACTGTTACCACGCCAAAAATGTATATTTTAAGCACCCAACCATTTAAAAGTGCTATCTTTTATTAGTTGTTTAGGTCGGGGTTCATTTTTTATAAGTATAAAAAGAAGAAAACAACATGGTATCCGTGATTGTAAAAGATGAAACTTGACGCAATACGAGTGTGTTATTTCTGTAACGAAACTAGAGCAAGAAACAATATTAATAATATTGGTTTATTGACTGTTTGATAGTGATAAAGCATAACCAATAATGTAAACATTACCCGAGATAAGTAGAGTGATTACTGCTTTAGTAATCGCGGGGTTTCTTTACCGCCCACCGACGACGCGCAGAGTTGACGATCTTTATTATTACAGTGCACTGCTTTACCGACTGCGTAGAAGTAGGTACATACAAAGTCATCTTTAGCGAAGGGAAAAACTACATTTCAAAATGAAGACTACAACACACACACGTTCACCAGTTTGAAGACTACAAAGTGTACACAACATTTGTAGTAAAAACTACATGAAGTATTAATGAAGTGAAGTAATTGTAGTATAGTCCGTCTAACTTATCTGAAGAATGGCCAAATTTGGAACTAACGACGCCATATTGGATTACCTACAGCTGACAGACCTTTGACAGACTTTGTTTACAGAGGGGTTCACGACTGTTTCGATAGTTTTTTAAGAAAATTTTAGATTGTCACCATGCCAAAAACCATTAAAAGCGGTGTTCGGTAAATAATCTTGAAAACGCACACGTTTTTTGAATAGGAACAACGTCTAAAAGCCCCAATCATACCGTTTGATTTTGTTCATAGACTTATTGCCGCCACTTCAGGTTAGTGCTGCCACGCAGTTATAATGATTTTCCCATACTTAGTTTTTTATTTTACTATTATACAATTTCTTCAGGTATTTCTGAATCGGCAATTTACAAAATAGTTAAAGAAGGTAAAGCGGCCGTGGAAATGGGCATTAAAATATCTACACCCGGGAAAAAAAGAACAAGGATAAGTGGAAAAATTGATTTAGAAGCCGTAAGATGAGAAAAGTTTTAGAACATATTTTATTCGATAATTTTTTACATAGAATTTTTATTATTTATACTTTTTATTACATAATTCATTAACGAGTTCATTTGTATAAACATCTTTTTTCAAAAATAAACTTTTTTATTTATGCACATTAAAGACTGGTTGCATCAACTTAGTTTATAGCAATAGTTCATTTAAAGCATAGATTTTTACGAGAGCGAGTTGTTTGATCGGTGGAAAATGCAAAATATCTATGCTTTGAACGAAAGATTACTATAAACCAAGTTGATACAAGGGCCCTAAACCGATTGATATCCTTAGGTGTTACTGAGATAAACATGGTGGTCATGATCATTAGGTATGAGACACCCAATAAAACCGGCGCCATACTGCGCGGATCTTCCGCCGCGTCTCTTCTGTCGTGGAACATCGCTACATTTCTTTCCATATAATATGCGCTTATTAAACACACTACGCGTATTATCGGTCGATCTATTTGGTTTGCCGATTTGGCGTAGCGGAAAAGACGCGGCGGAAGATCTGCGTAATGTGGCGCCGGCCTAAAATAATTATTATTGTTTGTTTTTTTTTCCTAAAAATTGTATTTTTCGTTGATTTTGAAAAAACGCCATTTTGTGACGTTGTGCATTTTACCAATGTATATTTTGATAAATTTATTTGTACGTTAGTTTACATTTTTTGTTTTTTATCGTGTCGTATACTGCTTAATAACTTGTTTAAGAAAAAACGAATTTGCAAAAAATTCCCTACAAATGAGATAATTTTTAGACTATGGGCAGTACCACAATGATTGGGACGCCCTCCTTTATTCTCCAGATAAGTTGGACGGACTATATTAATGAAGTGAACTATTGCAGTACTACAAAATTGTAGTACCAATGAAGTGAAGTAATTGTAGTATTAATGAAGTGAACTATTGTACTACTACAGAATCGTAGTACTAATGAAGTGAAGTAATTGTAGTACTACAAAATTGTAATGACCTGCAAGAAGTGCTTCTTGAAAAGTGTACTACTAGAAAATTTTCAAAACCTTGGGGATGGGGGTTGTTTCAGTTTCCGAAGATTAATTCATTCGGTCCCAAAATTTTTCAAACCGTGGGGGGGGGGTTGTTTCGATTTCCAAAAATTTCACTTAAAAAATATACTATTTTAAGGTACTTTTAATCGTACTTTCGAAAACTTTGAAGTATGTGAACTTTGTAGTGTTCGCTTTGAAATGAAGTGTGCTATTTGAAGTATGTACTTACAATAACTTTTAAGTGTGTGTAGTTTGTAGTGTGCACTACAGTTCAAAAGGTGTGAAGTGTACACTTGAATGTAATGTAGTACTACATTGTAGTAGTGAGTACGGAGCGGACCCATTACTAGTCATCTTCGCCATTTTGTTATTGTCATGGCAACCATTTGGTCTTCTTTTCCAAATTACATTAAACTAATACAGTGTCCTCTTGCTTTATACTGCTTCATATACAGGGATCACCCGCATAGTTTTAAATAAAAGAGATGTCATCATAGATGACGGACAAATGTTTCTGGAGTGAGGTTCGAATCCGCGACCTTTGGACCAAGAGGCGAGTGTCCTAACCACGAGACCAACAAGCTACACTTTCTGTCTTTTTGTCTATGTCTATGTCTTTTTTTACCATTGAATATAATTATTTGTCTATATGAAATATATGAGGATCTAAGGAACATATCCACGGTCCCTACGTGCACTTCGATTTTCATATTACTCTATTAAACTTTTTAAAAATTTAAAAAAAAATTGTGAACAATGAAAAAAGTTTCATTTTCCTTTACAATTGCCTTTTTGAAACGAAAACATAACTTTTATTTTAACATTGACCGAAAATACAGAGTAAATTGGATAGCTTAAGATAGTAAAACAAAAATTTTTGATTTTTGCAGATTCGACAGTGCCTATACTTCAATTTTGTGTTTTCTGGGGTATTATGCCGTGTCGTTACGACCTTTCGGGCCGACGTTTCGGATCCCATTGCAAGGTTCATCATCAGCCCTGATGTCGTCGGCCCGAAAGGTCGTAACAACACGGCGTAATACCCCAGAAAACACAAACTTGAAGATTCTGAGTGACCGTGAAAACCTTAGAACTTTCGATAGTATACTTTGGGACCGTTAATATTTGTTTTCATTTTTATTACATTATGTTCAATACTTTGGTAGCGTTTATCTGGTTCATTAAAATAATAACATGTTTATACATGTACCTACATAAAACTCTCTCTAGAGGTTTCGCGTCACTGGGAGTTTATTGGTATGGTTTTTAAGGGCCGGTCTTATAAACGTCCGTTAGTTAAATTTCAGACCAAATAAACCGAAATTTGATACAAACGTCATTTTTTTCGTCTTATAACAATCCGTTAGTCAAATTTTACCGACGGCCGATACCGAAGTCGAAGCACCAGTTTACCGTCCGTTAGTTGAATTTGACAGAAGTATGACAGATTGACGTATTATTTTTTAAGGTTAGGTCCGTTGTCAATTTGCGTTTTATGCTGTTAGTTTAAGATGTACATAAATACTGAGCTGACTGCTGCTACATTTTCAAGAAAAAATGTTTTCAAATAGCGATGTTGAGTTATTATTGTATTCAAATTCGTCGAATGGAGAACAAACTCGACGACAAAGAGTGTTCAATATACAAGTGGATCATTTAAATATTTTAGATGACGAAGATTTTGGCTCCCGTTTTCGCTTGTCGAAAAGGTCTGCTGAAGAGCTTCTAGAAGATATTGGGCAAAATTTAAAAAGGCGCACGCGTAGGAATCTGACATTATCAGCAACCACACAATTGTTTGTTGCCTTGAGATTCTGTGCTTTTGGATCAATATTATTAGCTGCTGCAGACTTTGTTGAGGTTTTAAAGGTTACTGCTGGTATAGTGTTGTGGGAAGTATCCTGAATTTTAGGTTATGTTTAGTTTCCATAAAAAAGAGATATAATTCTTCAAGTTTGTGTTTACTGGGTTATTATGCCGTGTTGTTACGACTTTTCGGGCCGACGTTTCGGATCCCATTGCAGGGTCCATCACCAGGGCTGATGTGTTGTTGCGAGTGTTGGTGTTGTGGTTAAGTATCGGCTCGCAATACCGTGCCGAAGTCATGATGTGTTGTATTGTGTTGTGTGTATGATTGATCACTATCTCTGCGGAGTCCGCGACGAGAATGACTTTGAAGCGCCGGATACCAAGATGTTTTTAATTTGAGACCATCATCTCTATTAATATTTATCGGGTGCTTGTAGATTTCTAGTGCTTGATAAGACGCGTATGGTAACTCTTAGGTTTTACAAGGATTTTCGGTTCGCTATAATATAATTCGCCACTGACAGCTCTAAAATCATAGACAAGAGCAGTACGATATTGCGATACTTACGGACGGTCAAAAAAGTTTTATAGCGTTGGCAATATTTACTAACGAACGGCAATCCGTTCGTTAATTCGATTTACTAACGGATATTTGGTCTTTCGTTTATAAGACCGGCTCGAGATATCACAGCCAAACAGAAATTGCCGGTCCGCAACACGGAGAAGAAAACCAGCTTTCATATTTATGCAGCACACGAGTTTCATCATTCGTTCCGAGGAGCTCAAACGACGTTTCAGAGTAGCGACAAAACACATGACGCTCGTGTTAACTTGAACTAACAATTCGCGTAAACATTTGGCCGACAGGGCGTCACGAAGACGAATTTATAACCGCCTTGTCGAGGCGCCATTTTGTAGTGTTAACGACATTAGAAGGAATTAAAATATTCTCATTACAAGGGAAGGAGACGAACACCGCGTGATTTATTGGTGCAGGATTTAATGGCAAATACAGCCTTGATCTTGTTTTATGGCGTTTTAACGACTGATGGACTTATGGACCGAGTGAGTTCGTTTTGCTAAGAATGACGTCACCTGAATTACATACTTATTTTTTTTTATTGAAAAAGTAATGGAAACCTAAGAGGTTTATGGGTAACATTTACATGATTCAAATATAAGAAAATATAATAATATAATTTAGATACAAAGGAATTTTTTTATATTTGGCCGAGTTTTAATATTTTTATCACATCTGTTTTGAATTTGTCAGTGGTCAGTTGTTTGGTCTGTTGTGGCAGGTCATTGTACAGTTTTAGTCCGTTGCAAATTAGTCGGGATTGTCCTGTTTTTGTTTTGGCGTGTGTTATGTGATAGTTTTGAGCCATTCTAGTGTTGTGTTGGTGTTTTTCGTGTATTTTGTCTAATTTTATGTCTTCGTCTTGTATTTCGCCAATTGCTAGTTTGTGAATGATTTTAAGTGTTTCGATTTTTGTAATGCTTTCGATGTTTAATTGTTGTGTTATACGGTATACAGTTTCAGTTGGTGTCCGGTATTTCAGATCATAGACCATTTTTAATATTTTGTTTTGCTGTCGTTGGAGTCTGTTTAGGTTAGTTTTGTTTTCGGTTCCCCAGAAGGGTATCATGTATTCTATTCTACTCTTTGACGTATGCCTGGTACATCAGAATTTTTACGGTCTTTGGTGTGATTTCGTGTATTTTGTGGAATAGGCTGGTGAATTTTGTCAATATGCTGTCCCTCTAAGCTAAAAGACAGTGAATCCATACTTTTTGAAAAAAAATTTTTTTGTGGTTTTGGATACTTGAGGACAATGATGTAATAAACTGTAGATACGTTACAAGCATGAAATCTTGGCAAGTCAAAAGTAAGGTAATTGCCTTACTTGCATTCGTTATCGAACGGACCTTCTTTGCGATCGGGCGCGACGCTACGCGGAAAAAGGAACAGAGTATCGTACACTATTGTAACAATGAGTGTGTTATTTTAGTCACCGTCACTTAAAATTACCTGATTTTTCTGTCTACACGTAGAGCATTTGTGAATTAAGTGTGCCATGATTTGTCGTCTCTTTCAATGCAATATTTGCTGCATATGAAAGTCGGCTAGTATGGGAATAACGTGTCTATATTATAATACGTCAATGCTTGAGAACATATATTTTACCTTTCTAATAAGCTTGTTTGTCGTATTTTAATCAAAATATTAATATACATATAAGCATTTTTAATTCGTAGTATATCCATCGGTATGTAACATGTAACTTATTTGCAGTTTTAAGGTTTAAACTGCTGTATAAACATACCGCAAATCATAATAAATTAACCCTTTTCTTCTCTATTAATTCAATCTATTGACTAAGCGAAAAAAAATTAATTGAATGATATTCGCGTTTCCTTGATTTACTCAGTAATTTATTTAATTAATGGAGATACTGCTTTTTAGCTCGGTGGGGCAGTACAGTGCTACATGTTCATATATTCCGCCATATTCCCATTATAATAACGTCGTTATAATTGGTAAGATATAAAATAGACGGGATATTCGCGCAAAGTTTCTATGATAAATGTCGAGACATCTGTCAAACGTCAAAATTAACGAAGCGTGGCATATACAGGGTTATTTATAAAATATTCGCAGTACTATATTCCTGCCTTGATTATGAGTCGAAAATGTTCAAGTTATTATGACCTAATTTAAGGAGATATGCGACATCAAAGTTTGCATTTTTTTAAAAATATTTCTGACTTATTTTTTGTAAAACGTTGGACTACTACAGTAACTCATATCGATTACGAAAAATTCATTCGTTTCAATACGAGTTAAATAAAATGATAAAAATTCTGAAAAAATTCCAATTGGAATGTTTTCCAATTGGAATTCGAAGGTTTTTATTTTTTTATTTGACTTGTATTAAAGGGAATGAATTTTTCATATTCGATATAAGTTACTGTAATGATAGTCCAACGTTGTACAAAAAATAAGTCAGAAATATTGAAAAAAAAAATGCAAACTTCGATGTCGCATATCTCCTTAACTATTGATATTAGGTCATAATAGCTTGAACATTTTCGACTCATAATCAATATAGTCCTGCGTGGTTATTAATGTTTTACAAATAACCCTATATATAATAGCGGTCAAGACATTATTGCAATATTACATTGCTATTTTGAGAATATCCCCAATTGACTTACGCTGCAAATCTGAATTCAGTGTATTACTAAAAGGATAAATATTTAACTAGCAGTGCTGTTATGTACATTTCTTCTTAATGAGTACAATAGTAAATAATATATAAAATATTTAACTGTAAATGGTTACGGACATTTTATACGAACCGTATGTTTTTCCGAGAATGGATTCTCGACGTTTCGTTGAAGTCGTATTCAACGTCATATAGGGCGGACTGGTACCTGAGACTGGTACCTCCGCGGGTACAGGTCGTTCTCATGATGACGTTGAACACGACTTCAACGAAACGTCGAGAATCGTTTCTCGGAAAAACATACGGTTCGTATTAAATATCCGTAACCAGTTATAGTTAAATACGTCTAACGACCGTAATAATAACCTTAACTCTTAAATATATAAAATATTTCTACGCAAAAGATATTTCATTTCTAAATAAGTACATGACTTTATTTTACGTCACGGACAAACGTGTACCGGGGGATTGTTGCATCTCAGTTAGGAGGAGCTCCATGGGAATGGACATGACACGGCCATTTCGATTTTTTGTCAAGAATTTTCCTAAAAATTTAATGTTAATTATATACTCTAATAGATAGACGCCTATCATATTAAAAAAAATATATATTTAATCACCTCCTAAAAACTATCTAAATTTGTACTCTTACGGCCGTCCAGAAGTTTAGGTTGTTGGTCTGTACTTGTGAAGGTATTTTTGTGTCCCTGTCTTCTGCCCTCTACGCATTGTATTTCCCATCTGTTGACCTCTTCTACTCTGATTATTACAGGTAATAAATATATCATTTACGTCACAAATAAGCCGATTACATAAATATGTATTTTTTGTTATTGACAAATGTTTTTGGACTGATTTTAACTTATCTCACAAAAAAAAATTATTATTTATTTTGTTTGTGAGATAAGTTATTTATTTATCGCTTCTTCAATGATTGCAAAGTAACTTTATGGTAATACTAACATTATTATTGTCTATACTAATATACAAAGAGGTATTTGTAAGTTTGGCTGTATGAACTACTCATCCGATTTCAAAAGTTCATTAACCAATATTTAGAATGGACTTTCAAGGTGGACTGCCTTAATGATAAGAGATATATGAATGCTTTCTATAGAAAAGTTGTGAAGCTCAAAAAGGCCTTTAAAAAAGTCCAGAACAACATATATCTACATGTTAAAATTAATTCACAAATTAATGAAATATGAATAAAATATATATTTAAAATTAATTTTTATCTGTCGGGGGTAATTTAATTAGGTAATTTTAAATTCTTATCAAAATAAATTTGCTTATCGCCAGTTAAATTTTATGCAGATAAAAATTGCCTTTTACACAACATTGTTTGGACGAGTAGTCTAGATTATATTGATTTTTCACTGATACACTGAGTCTCAAACTGAATTCCACGCGGTCAAAGCTGCGGACACAGCTAGTTATTACTATTAATAAAGTGAAAATACTTCGTTTAAAACCACTATTTATTGAATAATCAACATGTTTCAGGGCCAATGAACCAATTATAATAAAATACGGAGTGTAGACAATCACAAACAAAAAATAAATGTAACGGAGTTGAATAACTAATTAGTAACTAATGTAAAAACAAATTTAAAAGGTAACTGTTTGCAAAATAGGTTTGGTTTTTTATAATATGAATAACCGACTTAAGACAATAAGACAGTAAGACTTCATCATTAAATTAAATATTATCACACAAATCTCAATTATTAATGATTATAATACTAAATTAATAGATAGTACTTAAATTAATATTATATTTAATGCAAATGAATTTTTTTTTATATATTTTTTAGATGTTTTGTTTACCCACCAATAGTTGAAAATCATTAAAGAAAAGGATCGTATTTTTAAATGATCATATTTCAATTCTAATAATTTAAAACATCCCAAATACTATACTAACAATAAATTAAAGAAATTTATAATAAATAGCAAAGATAATAATGATATTTAAAAAATTTATTACTTAATTTATAATTTTTACAATTAACATTTGGCGGAAATTTTTGTATTGGGATTAAGGAACACTTAACACTTAAATAGCAATAACTATTCTGAATTTTCTAATCAACTTTCGGAACCAAATTATTGTAATAAAGTGTTATTTATGTTAGTTTTTACCACTAAAAATTACTTTTTTGTCTACCGGTTTCGAAACGTGACCCGTGTGTTCGTCAGGACAACCACTACACACCACAACCATAGTATTATTTACACACCAACACCTTCACAAAATACCCATACGGGTTACTCAAAAGGCTAACATGCACAATTTTTTTGGTTTTAAAAAGGGTTTATATTTTTTTATACAAATAAAATAGTATTACTCTTAGATAAATTAGAAATTATAAAAAGTATATATAGTATATTGGATATTATATTTAACCAAATCCTTTTTGCAATTAGTTATCTTTTAATTTTGTTTTAACATTAGTCCCTAATTAGTTATTCAACTATCTTATGTTGATTTTTTATTTTTGATTATGTCTGTACTTGGAATTTTCATTTTTCCTTGTTGTATCCTGACGAAGGAACCCATTGCTCCTGAAACATCCTGATTATTCAATAAATAGTGGTTTTAAACAAAGTGGTTTCCTTTTATTAATATTTATTTATCGGTTTACCCGAGACTTGATAATGAAGTTTACTTTGTTTTTTCTCCCGTATGAGTCAATTGTTGTTTGAACGTTATATTGCGCGTTATGTACAATAATTTATAATATTTACATGCATAAATAATTTTATGTCAACATCGTCCACTACGCATTTACAGATAAGGTCCGATGGAACTCTGAACATGATTATATTCGTTTTATGTCCCCTCCACTAAACAAGACCTCGACTGTAATATTGTAGAAGCCGGATTATCTGAATACCTTCACGATAGATTTCTACAGAAATAAACAGGGTTATTCTGAAAACATTAATTACCTAGCAAGACTATATTCCTGCTTTACTTATGAATCGAAAATATTCGAGCAACCATGGAGATATGCGACAACTAAGTTAGAATTTTTTTTCAATATTTCTGAATTATTTTTTGTAAAACGTTGGACTATCATTACGGTAACTTATATCGAATATGAAAAATTCATTCCCTTTAATACAAGTCAAATAAAATAATAAATTATGGAAACCGGCGCGAATCATATGTGTATGAAGTTTGAAATATAACTGTTTATAATAAATGAATGGTTTATTCCAAGATACTTTATTTTAATAATAGAGTAATAATTTTAATTAATAATAGAGTAATAATAGTAGAGTAATAATTTTAGGAATAGAGGGCGTCCGCGAAAGACCTGGCACGATCAGGTACTACAAGTATTTGAGGATGGCCCTGTTAAAAACCGCAACAACCGTAGAACGTGTATGAGAAGATGTATGAATGTGGCCGAAGCAAAAGTGGTGTGCCAGGATAGAAGAGTGTGGCGTTCAATCCTCTCTGCCTACCCCTGCAGGGAAACGGCGTGATGGTTAGTTAGTTAATTAGTTAGTTACTTTATTTTCATTTAAGTACATATCTACTCGGAACATTCCAATATTTATCACGAATGAATAAGTTTATCATACATAATATATTTTTGTTTATTATTTTAAAAAATACCACAAATAAGTTTTGTTTAATTTTTTAATCAGTCTGAGGAATAAAATTTTATTTTTGCATTATTCATGATAAGCAGCGATACGTGTGAACTTCTGAACCACAAAATGAAGATTACAGATTTTGTTAAGTCTCCTATTTGAGATATTCGACCTTTAAAACAACAATAATTTTATTTTTTTAAATTTGATGCCAAAAAGGACAGGAATGGGTCGTAACCTAGGCTTTAATTCTTCATAGATGGAAACTACTGACTATTTTTTATATTTTTTTATTTTATAACTTTTAATAACAAAATAATATAAAAGCTTTACCCAAAAACATGTTGCTTGGCTGCAGGTATACTCATTCTATTAACTAATTAATACACAATTTATAACACCTTAAGTTAACTCAAATACTAAAAGAACAGAATTTAAAAAAAATCGGATAGATACAAGCTATTTGGTGTAGATTATAACAATCATATTTCATAATCAATTTTTTTATTACCTCCTCCAAATTGGGAGTGGGCGTACTATTTCCTATGGAATAGTAGGAATACTAGCCATAGTTATAACACAACATATTAATATTGTTGTTCTAATCCCCTTTACACTATAAAGTCATCAAAATCAGTGATTCTTCTCCTGAATTTGGCATATTTTGCGGTTTTTTCAGTCATGGTTTTCATTTTATTTATTTATTTTTCATTTTCTATGACCCTATTGTGTCTTCTTTGTGGAAAACCAGAATCATTTTTCTATTATGGGAAGAGAACATTACTTTTAATGAGTTAAGGTTATTATTACGGTCGTTAGACATATTCATCAGTTAAATGAAACGGGTATTTTATACTTTATTCGAGTCGTATATTTCACTGAGAAGCACATCTCGACGTTTCGTTGAAGTCTTATCCAGCGTCATCAGGAGAGCGTCCTATCACCGCGGGGGTGGAGAGCGAACCTGATTATTTTGTTATTGAACCGATTATAATTTACGACCTCCGAAGAAATAATCAGTTCGTCCTCCACCCCTGGTGGTAGGATGCTCTCCTGATGACGCTGGATAAGACTTTAGCGAAACGTCAAGATTTGCTTCTCAGTGAAATATACGGTTCGTATAAAATATCCGATTCATTTAACACATGAATAATTTTTTTCCAAAACCTCCGAAAATCACGTTTTCGCCTGTCGCTGCGAAGAAAATAAAGCCTGGATCTAAGATGGTGGAGTTTGTTCAAATTTTTCAGAAAAGTGCTGGATTTCTTGTCACAGAGACATCATTAATCAATTAATGTATATTATAGATGTCTCACAGAGACGAAACTGTATTTTATGGGAAAGTAGGTATATAAGTCTTTTGGGTGTACATAGGACTTACGACCTATCGTATGGTTGGCTTAAGTGATCACTTTACACAATGTAATGTTCGCCATTCCCACCCATGGTAGAATATACCATGTCTACTAATTTTTTGCAAGTTATATATATTTGAATTGCGTGCCACGTTTAACATGTGTGTTGTAAATATCCTTCCACGCAGCCTGTACCCAAGCATTTTCATTCCCCCTAAATCCCCACAGATGTCGCTAATTATTTTAATATTGTTAATGTCGCTAATGAGACCTCTACAATTGATTTGTGTAAAGTGATCACTTAAGCCAACCATACGATTGGTCGTAAGTCCTATGTGCACCCAAAAGACTTCTATATGTACTTTCCCATAAAAAAATACAGTTAAGTCTCTACGAAACATCTATAATATACATTAATTGATTAAAATAAAAATTGTTTTGCGCATTTGTGATTTCACACGGAATGACCATTTTATTATGTAATATTAATTTGCAAACGAATCACTACAACCCGACTGATGCAGAATATTGGAAGCCTTCCAAATAATTTTCACTTTGAGAATTCACGTCACTGCAGAAAGCATAAAGCTCTATTCATAAAGATGTTTGATGCGACAGTGACAGTGAAATTTGCGTTTGCCGAATCTTAAAAATGGCCAATGAATTGAATAATGCATTGTGACACATCTTGTTTGAATAAACGAGTTTGACGATAAGTAACGATAAACAAGGGCCATGACAACAAGACTACGAATCTCACTTACATAACACGTTATGGTAATTTTATTTTAGTGCATATTTAAGTGGGCGAATACGGAACCGGCACAGGAGTAACTGCGAACGGATTGGAACCACCCACAAGAAGAATTGAGGACGTTGCATCAAAAGGAGGGCTGATCCAACTTTTGATGAGTGTAGTCAGTTCAAAAAAGTTATTAAATTAATGTTTCTACTGGCCGCTGCGCAGCCTACAGTAGCCACTGCGCGACTTAGGGCTTGTTCAGACAGAGCGGGAACCTGTCACAACAGGAGCACGCGTGAGCTCGTTATGGATCGCTTGGACACTGAACTTTTTATTGATGAAGACGAGAAAAGACCTGCAATGTGGGATCTTCAATGTGAGAATTACTCAAATAAAATTGCCAATAACGAAGCTTGGCAGGAGTTGGTGGAGATATTTGGAAATGGTGAAGACACGTTGGAAAAAAAAAGTATTTTAGGTAAGTAGGTATTTCTTCACCAAAAATGAACTGACAGAATGATATTTTTGTGTCTTGCCATGGAACACGGCCGTCGTTCACAAAGTAGTTAGCAAATTTATCTCTGATATTCAAAGATGGAGAACGGCACCGGAGCTGTCAAACTGACGTTTATTATTCGCGCGCGCAAATCGCTTATTAACCGCGGCTGTCTGAACACATGACACAAATCGCGCGTTTTGAAACGTGCGATTTGCAATCGCACGTTTCCCGCGTGTCTGAACAAGACCTTAGTGTCTGCGATTAACTATCGCCCATTGCCTGCTTCTTGACACACGATTTGGTTATCTATTGAATCTGGTAATGGCAAAACTACGCACAGTATACTGCGTTTTTAAAGCAATCATAGTATAGATTATCCGTTAGTGTGTATGCTCTCGAGTTTGACACATTTCCAACCAAATGTATAATAACCTAGAAATGTATAATTGCTGTCAGAAAAATAAACATTTCGATGTATCTCACCTTAAAGTGACGCTAATATTAAGTAATGTATATATAATACATAATAACAATCTAAATGTATTTTAAAATAATCTACACACCTTGTTTTTTTTAAACGTACGATTTGATTAATTTTTGAAGCTGGCAATGGAAAAAAACGCATTACTTAATGCAGATTTAGCGAAATCATATATAATATGGATTGCTTCATACTCTAGTCACAAAATAAAATAATTAATAAATAACGAGTATATAAAAAAAAATAGAATATCAATAAATGAAGAGTCTTCAAGAAAAAATTTAGGCGGCAGATTCAAATTTCGAAATAAAACGCTTATTGTATCCCACAAGAAGCTGCTTATAGCACGACTTCTAGGTGAATGGTAGCAGGATTCCAATTAATTATATGGAAAATATACATATTGAATGTTTATTCCGACTCAAGGTATTCTAGTAGTTATTTTTAATTTATTTAGAATATATTTGATTCCTTCGTCATGGAATATCTTCATTGGGCACTTGTTTAGTTCAGAAGACGCCTGTACGTGTATCATCATCATCACTATTGCCACTACAACCCTTGGTGGGTCTTGGCCTCATCAATAATCTTCCTCCACTCATCTCGGTTTAGTGCCAGCTCCCTCCAGTTCCGAAGCTCCAAGGCAGAGCTGAGGACGTTATCACTCCATCTTAATTTTGGCCTTCCTAAGCTCCTTCGCCCTATTGGCCTTGAGTTCAGCAGGGACTTTGGTGCTTGATTGGCCCAGCCACTGAAGTCTTTCCAGTTTTATAAATTTTGTGACGTTTGGCTCCTTAAACAGAGAATAGAGCTCATGTTGTAACGTCTACGCCAAAGTCCATTTTCTAGAACCGGTCCGAAGATACGCCTCAAAATTTTCCTTTCAAAAACGTCCAGTGCTCGCTCATTTCTCTTAGTTAGTACCCACGTCTCAGCTGCATACGTGAGCACTGGCCTAATAAGCGTTTTGTACACTAATATTTTGGTGTTTCTGGACAGCAGTTTGGATTTTATCTGCTTTTGTAGGCGGAAAAAACAGCGATTTGCGCTCACTATGCGCTTCTTCTCCTCTGTAGTGTTATTGTTGCTTGTTATCAGGGATCCTAGGTATGTAAATCTTGGTACCGTTTCAAAATTTTGTCTTCCACACGAGAGAGTTGGGATTTGTTGGGTGCATCCTACGGCCATGTATTTGGTCTTCTGCTGGTTTACTATGAGACCCATGTTTTTGGCAGAACTTTCAAGATTTATGAAGGCATTGCGTAAAGCACGTGTATACATCTTGTCATTTAAGAAAGACAATTGCATTAGTATGCATAAGCCGTGCGTTAGACGCACATTGTTTCGTTGTGTTGGTGTTTACGGGCAAACACCAACACAACGAAACATTGTGCCTCGTGCGCACGGCTTACATATACTAATTCGATTGTTTTTTTTTTTAATGGGAAGAGGTCTAGGTACCCAACACTTCTACGACTTCAGTCTTTATAGTCAGCCATTCACAAGTTTCCAGACCACGTAAAAGAAGAAAAGAACCTAGAAGATATAATAGGTTATGACTATGTGTATCTTTTCTATTTTAATAAATTACACGTGTTATATAATTAATAGCGGCTTGACCATAAATTAAATGCGTAACATTATTTCCGCGCCACGCGCCTTGCGTAATTTTGTTTACAGTGTGCGACCTTGAATATTAATTAAACTAACTGGTTTAATGTGTCTGTCCGTCTGTATACTCTTGCGCTCCAATGAGATCCCAAATAAAATATGACCAAGTTCGCTAAGCTAATATTTTTAACCACTCGTATGCCTCTTCACATACAATACTAATGCAATTTTAGGTAGATTTAGATAGAAATATTACCTAATGCAGTCATATGTTTTTGATAGGAATTTTATATGTTTGTCCTTTACACTTACATAACATTTTCTGTTTTCTGATTTCCATTTACTGTATTATGTTTATGTGAAATTTATTTATTTTATTGTATAATGAACTAATTTCCTTGTCGGGACAACGAGGAAATTTTGGTGATGGCTGCTGGACTGCACCATTTGTACTAGTGATGGGTCCGCTCTGTACTCACTACTACAATGTAGTACTACATTATTGAAGTGCACACTTCGCACGTTTTGAAGTGTAGTGCACACTACAAACTACAAACACCAAAGTTATTGAAAGTATAAACTTCAAATAGTACACTTCATTTCAAAGCGAACACTACAAAGTACATACACTTCAAAGTTATCGAAAGTATGAGAAACATACTTTAAATAGTGCATTTTTTACGTGAAATTTTTGGGAAGTTGATGTAGATATATGAAGAAATCTCTGGAAACTGTAACAATCCCCCCCCATGGTTTGAAAAATTTTGGGACCCATGAAGAAATTTTTGTACTTTGGAGAATATATCTTTTTTTTTTAGCTCGCCAAATTTTTATTTCGGAAAAAAATATTTACTTCACTAGTACTACAATTTTGTAGTACAATTATTACTTCATTTCATTACTTTACTTCATTAATATTACAATTACTTCATTACTTCACTTCATTATTTCACTTCATTTCGTAGTACTACAATTACTTCAAGTAGTTTTTACTACAATTGTAGTGTACACTTTGTAGTCTTCAAACTGGTGAACGTGTGTGTGTGTTGTAGTCTTCATTTTGAAATGTAGTTTTTCCCTTCGCTAATTTGTAGAGTATTATGTCAATGACGCAGCTCAGTGGCCATTTCAGTATTAAATAATGTCAACCTGGCGGTGAATGCACAAGACCGATATGGAAGCTTTTGCTCTCAAAATGATCCTGGGTGGTTTCAACACAGTATTGCTAGCCAGTACTTAACACTGACAACGTTTTACCTACTTTCGGCACGGTATTTCAAGCCAATACTTAATCACAACAACAACACATCAGCCCTGATGGTGGATCCTGCAATGGGATCCGATAGGCGGCGAGAAAGGTCGTAAAAATCCGGCATAATACCCCAGAAAACACAGATCAGGAGATTCTGAACGGTCGTGAAAGACTAAGAACATTCTCGATAGCTCGAGTATCGGTAAAGGCTGGCGTGTCGCGTGTCATATATTCATATCACCGTATTAAGCCGACACGAATACGTGCCATTGTTAACTAGACAAATATTGACAATCTGTTCATTCAAATTTCATCAAATAAATAAATTTAACAAACGAAAGGTTGACGAATATTTCGGTTCCCTCTGCTTGAATCGAGATTAAATCTCTAGGACCATCCCTACCATTTGAGGCACTACTATAGTCGTGGTGGTTAGAGAAGGTATCGTGTTAAACGATTCTTCTGGCATATGTATAGATCCTTTCCACAACCACACTTCCAAATTTGGCATATTTAGTGGTGTGGTGGCGCCAGCCTGGAACATTTAACAATTAAGTATTTTATTTATTATTTTTATCCGATATTGTATTTTGAACATCAAATATCTTGGCAGTGGGAGAATAATATTTCGAGAATGCAAAAAAATATATGGGACCGGAGTATTTTCATCAAAACGTTTAAGTTATTACGAGGAAAATGGTTGTTTTTGTTAATTCAAATCAATTCAATTTATTTTATAGAAAACATTTGTATTACAAACATAAGTTTAATTCTTAAAGTTATAACATTTTAATTAACATATATTTGGGGTATAAAATCAAAGGCAGCGATATCCATCAAGGATTATTTATTTAGAATGTACTGAATTTGAGATTTTATAGGATATATAACCTGTAAATTAATATAAAACGCAATTTTGGAAGGGATAGATACATATAATCTATAATTTAGTACATTCTAAATTAGTAATCATTGGTGACTGCATTCAAAACATTTTTTTTAATATTTTGGATATTGCTGCCTTTGCTTTTATACCCCACATATGATTCATATCAAGATGTAGGAGAATCCTGCTTCGGAAAACCCTCTCAGATATGGAACAGATCAAAATTCAAAGCGATATTGTTCAGCAGAGCGGTATCTCTTCCAACAGGCATAACCACCGGCAGGTTGGTCCTGTATATTGGAATGTTAAACAATATATGCTGACGCTGTCCAAGATACCAGAAGGTCGGGTATCAGAAATATACAAACCAATGCTCTGCATAAATTCAGGGTTATCTATCATACCGCGCAACAATCGATAAAAATGCGTAATCAGATACACATTCCTTCTAGTCTCTAAACTATTGTAGCCAAGCGTACCCTGGAGGAACTCGGTTGGGTAGAGCCAAGGATAATGCCTGTATTCCTCATGTAGAGATATCTTAGAAACTTCTTTTGTACTTTCTCTACCATAAGAGAGTACTTAAGAATTTGATTATCTAGGAACTGGGCCGTATTCCATTCTTTCAACTATTGACCACAGGAATATGTGAACTCATCTTAAAAAGTCATCCTTAAATATACATGCAAATATTATAGCTCGATAGTTTTTCGACACATACACGGTTTTAGTCGATTTTAGCATTTATAAAAACTAATTTATTTGCCGAATCAAATCATTTCTTTACCTCTTATACATTCAGTTTCAAATTTCCACCGGAATACGTAGAAAATATATTTTTGGTTCCATATTTTGGTCAAATGGTATTGCAGATATATTATCATCGTCTGACTTATTATTACACTTTGTTTTTATTTTACTTATTAACTTATATTGTACCAATTTGCTCATATCATCATGGAAAGTTTAGAATTGACATTGTTTACTATTTTTGAACATTCGAACTACCAACATTAAGAAATATTTATTTTTATATCGAAATAAAAAAATTATGGGGTTAAAATTGGATACCACCCTGGTACTTTTTTATTCAGTACACCATCGGGTATACTCGTTCACGATAGGCTTGAAATTAATATGTCAAAGAAAAGACATGTAAATATAACCGAATATGAATCCGTGAATGGAGCGAGCTTTTGATAATGAAAAGGATCACAAACAATGCGGTATGTGATATAAATATGTTTTATAATGATAATATGTTACGCAGGATACCGCAATATTTTGCCATAAATAAGAACAAACACGTGTCCAGGGGTTTTGAACCTACGTGAAACTGTTAAAAAATTTAAATGCCATATGAAATATTAATCACAATATACTTAATCATCACCGGTGTGGGCCCTGACTGCCTCAATACATTCTTCCCAGTTCTTCGTGTTTGCCATCGTCATAGAAAATAATAAAATCAATGTGTCAACAATATAATAGACATCTAAATAGCGTCGCGGGATTCAAGAAATAAAAAACTGATCGAGAATTTTCCAACACTCTCTGGCCGTCGAATTGGAAACACCTAGAAACCGATAGAACACACGAAAATATACCAGAAGTTTCGAGTGAAATTTCGGTTTTCTATAATCGCGTAGCAGCGGACGCGAGTGAACAGTTTTATTTGACAGCTGCGATAAACGAACGTTGGCGAGCATAGATGACCAGCGAATAAAGTATACCAGAGTACCTCTGTGTGGATTATTCTCGAGTGCGTAATGCGAGTTATTTTCTCTGTTTCTAGCGTAATTTTTATATTAGTGTGAGAAAATTATGTTCTCTGTAAACGGATGTGCATTGAAACAACACTTCATATCGTATTATTAAATTGATTAGTTTGTTACTTCGTACCCGGATTCGAGCGTCAATTCTTTCACCGCATCGGTATCTTATATTTGACAATTCTCAGTGGACCATTGTCTCTAGAGATATATGTGGGTACTTATAAGCTACAGTAGCAGCCTTCAATATCCCGATATCTGAAGTTCAAGCGAGAAATAACTTAACGCTTTCCACTCTTTAGGCCAGACATTCTGGCCCGAACCATTTTGGTAGGCAGCTCCGTGGGCCAGAGGTTCTGGCCCGGAGCAGGTATAACTTTACTCAACCGTTTCTATTTACCTAAGGATATTCTAAGAATTATTATTTCGCATTAGTACAGCGAAACATTGCAAAATGTTGGATTAACCAATATTTCTTTATTTTAATTTTCCGTTACTTAGATATTGTCTTGGAAAAATTGATGCATCGATTTAACTTATTGAATATTTGTCACATGTCAATATTTTCGGCACAGTCGGTTGTTATATGGCGCTGTCGGCATTTACGACCAGTATTCTCCAGTAATACTGCGCTGTTTCTCCCAGGCTCCTCCTGCTTTTAGTGACCACATTTTTCTTAACTCGGGGATATTGATATTCGTTATTGAAAATAACAGAAATAGTAATTTACGTATTTATAAAAATAGTTAATTAACCGATATGGAAAATAATGATAGTTTTACTTCCAAGTTCAGTTATAATGACGAATGCGATTACATCTATAGTAGTGATGATGAGGACCTTTTTACATTTAATAATATTCATTGCAATGACAATGGTAGTGTGATAGAAAATAATTCGGTAACAATCCAAGCCTCGCCTCGCGCCGTGAAGACCACTGCACTGCGAATATAGGGTTTTTGTTCATTATTTTGCGTAAATAATTGGAAACTTTATAGGTACTATTGTGTAATATTATAATATATAATATAATAATAATAATAATACGAAATAAAAAATTATAAAAATATAATAATTATTATTAATAAGTATAATTAGTTATCATATATTTATTTATCAACTAGTACAGGCAAGTCTTCTGTATTATCAAAATTTTATTGATATGAAGACTATTTATATTTGGGAATACAGCCGCCCTGAGATGGTCAATATAATCAATTTTAATTGCTGTTTTTTATGATAGGGATTGCGTCCTTTGCGGTTCTGATAGAGAAAGAGGGCAAAGAAAACGAAAAATGTATCACTGCAAAAGTTGTGATAACAAACCGACACTTCACGTGGGAGAATGCTTCGAAAAATATCATACTCTCAAAAACTATAAGTGATCGTGATTTAGTAATAATACAATGGTAAAAACTATAACTTGTAATAATAATAATAATAATAATAAGAAGAAGAATAATACAATACTTCTTCAAACACAGCAAAATTATTTTGTGGTGACATTATAATTATAATTTATAGAAATTAACTTTGTATCAGGCACGTGCAGTGGGAACATTGAAGCATGACTTTTTGTAAACGTATATTTTGGAAAAAAATAATCGAATATTAATGCTACAGATTTTTAAGATATATCAAAATATGAATACTATGATAACAATTTGATAGAAATATTACGAAATATATGTTGTATTCCGATTTTTTCCAAATAACTGGTTACGTAAAAGTCATGTTGCGGTGTTCCCACTGCACGCCTCTGCTTTGTATACACCACTTTTTTATTGAAAAAAAATTCAACATGTTTCAAAGCCAATTGCTTTTTCATCAGGATAACTAATGTAAAAAATTAAATTTAAAAATCGAGTATCGAAATATTAAAAAGTTATATATGGAAAATGAATAATAATAAAGCACCTACTATTGAATTTGTTTCAATAAAAAAGTGGTGTATACAGAGTTAATTTCTATAAATTATAGTAATACAATAGGTAAGAAAGATAAATTTAATAACATTGGACAAATTCGTCAGCTTATTTTATTGTGATAAAAATACTTAAAATGTGACATCTATATATTATGTATAATATATGTACAAAATTCTTAACTTGTAAACACCGTGCAGAATGTTTGCAAAACTTATTATCATTTCTTGTGGGCTGTTCTAAAATAAAGTAACCAATACAGAATAAGAAACCATAAACTACCCCTAAAACATAAACCAATCAATTGTTCACCAGTCCAGGTAGTCACTGGTCAACCGGGACCCTTTTAGGCGAAGGCGTTAATCTGTTGCTATGCAGTATAAGGTGATTAGAAAGGAATTACTTCAAGGATTTACATTCGATTGTTTGTATATTTTACCTATATTATACAAATTACTGCTATGCAATAAAATATATTGTGCATATAAAACATATTAAAAGCAAATGTATTATCCTTACGTTACTTAATTCGTGATTTAGCGTAATATTTTTTGCAAACTGTACCGACAATCGAATGGTCATACGAATTATGGGACAGAGTGCCCCAAAAGTAATGAACCAAAATATTATTATTTTTTCATTTTTAAATAAAAAGTATGCTTAAATTTTTCAGTCAGAGTAGCCTATTGGTTCTGAGAAAAAATGGTCAGAGTGGAAAAGGTTAAAGTCTGCTTGATTCGTTCTCCGTCAACGCGTTATTTTGTGCATTTAATAAATTTCTTCAAAAATACTTCGTTTGCACAAGTATCGAGACGTCACTGCAAAATCTCTTTAGCTGGCTCATAACAATGCCACGTGAATAGGTGGCAACATATCACCCAAGATACCCAATAACCAGATTTATGATTCTGATACTAATCCACCAGCCCCTACCGAAATGTCACCAGATACGCATCCGTATTCTGAAAATAACAATGTCTGGATCTTTAAGATCTTTATCCCAACACTTAATAGACGATAATAAAAATAAAAAATTTCCAGAGAGGATTTTGTAATTCTACGGCTCAAATACACTGTATTAAAAGACGATATAAGAAAGATTGTTTCTTACAATCGTATTAATTTCTTCATCCACAGCGTCCAGATGAAATATTATGGCTAATCTTGTCATGACTGCGTTCGGCGTTACCGCGTATTCAAATCTTCCCATCTTGACATTTGACAGATAACAATTTACATCTTTGTCCCTCCCTCTATATCTATCTCATATAGAAACTTACATAAACAAACACCGACGCCGACGTAAAGCTATGTGTCATTTATTTTTAATTTTTATTATCGTCTATTAAGTGTTGGGATAAAGATCTTAAAGATCCAGACATATCTGTCAAAAAATGTCAAGATGGGAAGATTTGAATACGCCGTAACGCCGAATGCGGTCATGACAAGTTTAGCCATGATATTTCATCTGGACACTGTGGATGAAGAAATTAATACGTTAGTAAGAAACAATCTTTCTTATATCATCTTTTAATACAGTGTATTTGAGCCGTAGAATCGGCTCTGGACATTTTTAATATTTATTATCGTCTATTAAGTGTTGGGATAAAGATCTTAAAGATCCAGACATTGTTATTTTCAGAATCGGGCCGACGGTCGGTGATAGCGACGGTTAAAGCTTTACTTTAACCGGTTATTTTTATTACAGTTATATGGGATTTGTATTTGACTGCATCGATGGTTGATAACTAACATATAATTTTTGTCTAGCACCGGTGGTTGCCCGTCGAATTGCAAAAAATCAGTTGGCAATCATCAACGTAATTAGATACAAATCTCAAATAACGATTTGTGTGTCACCGGTTAAGATACCATCACTAGTCGGTGAACTGCTGAAGGTTCTCGTGTTTCACTAGGGTTGTACCGTGGGATTATCGGCACAGGAATGGAGCGAGTAAGACCACGAAAATAAGACTCCCACTTTTCTGGGAAGGAAATTAGTAAGACGATATTTTGCTGTTGCTGTGAAATTCATGACATTGGTATGTTGCTTTTTGATATCCATTTTTGAGCAAACTATGCAGAAACGCGGGATATCCATATCTATTTTTCTCTATACAGCGGTGTATGGATGTTCACGCATTGTATTGCAAAATCGTGTTAGTAGATATTTAACCATCTATCTACCTTTCTAAGTGTTACGTGCCAGTAAAGGAGATTTTAGAATGACTACTCGTGTGTTCTTAATGGTGTTCTTTTGCAGTACAGTAGTTACACTAAGTACAAAATAACGCGATGTTTACGGAGATGTATCGAAACAACAAGCAATGTTATAGCTTCTGATACGATCTAACCATCAAAGGGTCTTAGTATGGTTCATAAGCCACAAATAAAGAGATAAGGGACTTCTGGTAATCAATATATGCAATAAATTTAATAATATCTAACGTTATTTTTTCAATTATTTCAGCAACATTGTAGATTGACATTTAAAAAAATATTGATTATATTATTTGTATATTATCTACTTCTTTTATATGAGTAATTTCACCAACATGTTTCGGTAAAACCTTACCATCGTCATGGTGTTGTATAACTGTCAAAATATATCATAATGAAATGTCTTTTGTTGGTGGAATTACTCATATAAAAGAAGTAGATAATATACAAATAATATAATCAATATTTTTTTATATCTAATGTTGTTTCATTTCACATGCGTACGTAATTAAGCATAAAGAAATTTAGATATATTTTGGAAGATAAGCCTCAAAATGTTTATGATAAATAGGAGAAAAAAGGGCAATAATTTTAAGGATATCGAGCGCTGTTTGTAGTGTAGGTACATACGTAATAATCTATATTGTAAGTAATCATTTGTACGTTTGTCTCAATACGTACCTAACTTATAATATAAATGTGTCGTATACGAGTACATTACAAAAGTAACATCAAGTAAAGTTTTAAATTAAGAATCGCAGAAATATTACTGTAATTTTTATGTTACAAAATATGATATTTCATCACTTTTATACGCATTCAAGCTAATATAATATTAGGTCCTTACATATGAAATTGGCGTTTTGCCGTACTGGCAAATTTGATCTCAAATATCTTCTCTTTGGTTAGGAATTCCAAATCCAAATTTATACAGCTATTTACTCATGTATTTGTGTTTTGAAAATTATAATTCATTTGGTTTTTCCTCAATTGTTTTTTTCTTTGCGTCACTCAGTTTACAAAATGAAAAACTTGAAATATCGCGTTATTTACGAGTACGAGTTCCACCGTGGCACCAGTGCTGCAGAAACGGCTCGAAGGATTAATGATGTGTATGGCGACGGTGCCGCAAAAGAAAACACAGTGCGTTTTTGGTTCCAACGTTTTCGTTCTGGAAATTTCAACCTGCAGAACAAGCCCCCGTGGACGGCCGGAGACCAAAGTTGATAATGAAGAATTGAAGGCTATTGTGGAAGCGGATCCATCGAAAACCACATCCGAGTTAGCTGCAGGCTGCGGTGTTAGTGATAAAACTGTTTTAATCCACTTGAAGCAAATTGGTAAGGTGAAAAGGCTTGAAAGGTGGGTACCTCACGAATTGAGTGAAGCAAATCAACAAACGCGCGTTGACTGCTGCGTTGCATTACTCAACCGACACAATAATGAAGGGATTTTAAATCGAATCATTACCTGTGATGAAAAGTGGATCCTGTACGATAATCGGAAGCGCTCATCGCAATGGCCGAACCCTGCCGAACCAGCCAAACCATGCCCCAAGCGAAAATTGACTAGAAAATAGTTACTTGTGAGCGTTTGGTGGACTAGTGCTGGTGTCGTTCACTACAGCTTTCTTAAATCTGGCCAGACGATTACGGCAGATGTCTATTGTCAGCAACTGCAAACCATGATGGAAAAGCTAGCTGCTAAACAACCGAGGCTGGTTAATCGCTCTAGGCCACTGCTGCTTCATGATAACGCTAGACCACACACTGCACAACAGACGGCTACCAAATTAGAGGAGCTTCAATTGGAATGTCTAAGACATCCACCGTACTCTCCGGACCTTGCCCCAACAGATTACCATTTTTTTCGAAATTTGGATAACTTCTTGCAAAGGAAAAAATTCAACTCCGATGGGGCAGTCCAAACCGCCTTCAAAGATATTATTGATTCCCGTCCGAATGGTTTTTTTAGTAAAGGGATCGATGAACTACCTATGAGATGGCAAAAGTGCATAGATAGCAATGGTACATACTTTGATTAAATAAATATACTATAATAAAAAAAAATCGGCTTTATGTTCCTCCCATACTAAATGCCAATTTCATATGTAAGGACCTAATATAATATAAAAGCTGAATCTCTAAGTTCTACAACGATGTTTCAAGCCACACTCAACTCAAACGGTTGTTTGACTTCTTGTGTTTGATTTATTGTGGTAAAAATAATTTTCAAACGTCTAGACTGTTTTTAATCAATTTTGAGGGTAAAAACTTTCCTGCAAAATACCGTAACTACTCGCAATAAATTTTTAAGTTAGGTTGTACCTATTACACAATAATCAAACATAATAATTTCGTTGTCCGTCTGTCTGTCGTAAAGTTCGTAAATTACCTACAATTAAAACTTAAGGGGAGGGGGAACTTTTTTTTTTGCATTTTATTTTTAATTTTTTAAATGAATGTATAACATCGCAAGAATATTGTGTCAAAATTTCAAGTCATTCGGAGCAAAATTGACGAAATTATGAACATTTGAGCGATACTCAGACTGATTTTCTATACCTGCTCGGGCAGCTAAGAGACGCGCTCACCTGAGGAGTACCGGACGTGCTATTGTATTGGAAGAGTTTTGCGTAGACAAGAACAAAAAGATGCTGATGATGAAAGCTCTTTGCTGTGTGAACATGGCATCGACGATTATGTGTAAGTATAAAATAAGTGTTGAGTTTTATATTGAATTTTACAGTGTGCAAAACTTTAAAACGTTTTCCCCACATCTCACGTTTTCAAAGTCGGTGTCCACCATAACTTCAAAACTACTGCACCGATCCCTTTGAAATTTTGAACACTATTTCTGTACATAATTTACGAGGTAACGCTGGAGACTTTTTTTCAAATTTGTTATTAATTTTTATATTTTAATAACAAATTAGTCGATATTTTTCGCAAAAAATCGCGTTTTTCACTTCAAAGTGTTCCAAAAAATTGAAAAATTGAAATTTCAAAAAACCCTCCCAGCGTTACCTGGGAAAATTTATTATCTAACGAATGAACTTTGATTTTTTGATTTCAAATGATCTAGCACCAAGTTATGATGGACACCGCAATTCTACTTTTTTCCGAGATACGTCCGAATAATTGCTGCCATTGCCGTATTTTTTAATATTTCTTCTTGAAAATTTTACACAATATTCTTCAAATGTCATACTTTAATGTACTATTGGTTTTAATAAAGAGATTTTAACTGTTTCGTCACAAAAAATTCACAAAAACATGCCTTTTTTTGTACGAATTAACCTTACCCCTCCCTTAAGATAAATAGAGTGCGACACGCAATCAGCGCGCGTAATATGTTGCCCGGTTACGCAAGGTCGTTATTATTATTTCTCGTGATTTTTCACGCATGTACGACCAGTATTTATATAACTCTTGTTCGTGGAAGACGAAAACAAAAATTATTTAATATTTTTGAGAATAGGTTTGTTTGAACTGTTGATAATACGATACCACACAACTCTGAAGGCAAAAGCGATAAGGTTATACATAAAAAAAAAACTGTATGTTTTCCTTATCTTGTATGATGGTTTCAAATACGGTAGCTATTATTGTTATGTAATTTTTATATAACTTGTTAAAGAAAATTTTTATATAAGAAATTTAACTGTAACTGGTTGCGGATATTTTATACAAACCGTATATTTTTCGAGAAACGATTGTCGCCGTTTCGTTGAATTCTTATTCAACGTCATCAGGAGGACGACCTTTATTCGCGAAGGTAGTTACAAACTATCTTACGACATTGATTCAACCTGTGAAAAACGTCTCAGTAAAATTCGCCGATTTAACTAGTACATATTTTACACTGGCGACCTCTATCGTAGAAGAAGTGAACACTCCACAACAAAGTGCATATAATTTACGCCCTCGGAAGCAGTAATCAGTCCGCCCTCCACCTCCGCGAGTAAAGGTCGTCCTCCTGATGACGTTGAATAAGAATTCAACGAAACGTCGAGCAACAAAGCAATTTTCGCCATTGAAATTAATTGAAATGCCATTAATCCTTTCCAGCCCCCAAAATGCTACTCCAGTTACTTTTATTACGTGTTTTGAATAAGAAAAAAGTATTTATTGAGTATTAAATAACAAATATTGTATAAAATTGTATAAAAACGTAATAAAAGAGAATGTCTTCTTCTTCTTCTGCTTCATCTAGGACTGCGTCCTGTCATTGCTCGGAGCCTGTTCCTGGGATACAGATGTCCAGATATCTCGCCATCTTTTATGCGGTCTTCCTGGAGTCTGGTATCAGACGGCAGCTTGTTCGCTGCTATGCTCACTACTCTCTCAGTACAAGCTCTCTCCACATGATCTCTCCAGTAACGTCTTCTAGATCTTCCCCATCGGACAATATCCTCGACGTCACAAGTCCTTCGTATTTCGGAATTCCTCACTCGGTCTCGGATTGTCAGTCCCGCAATGGGTCGGAGAGTCTTCATCTCAGTTGTTCTTAGGAGATTTTTTGTTCTGGTAGTGTCAGCCCTTGTCTCGATACCGTACGTCATGATTGGGCGGACACAGGTCTTGTACGAAGAAAGAGAATGTAAAGAAATTAATTGGTTTTATAAAGTGTCCATTTTTGCTTAATTTTCGTCATTATTTTTCTCTTCGCTTGTCTTTGTCTTTTTCGCCACGCTTTGCTCACTTTCACCTGCAGGCCGTTTAAAAAAAAACATGTCCAAGGAGGGTTGTTTCTTCCCCCCTTTCAGAATGCTGCGGAAATGAGTTACGCAAGTGTCATCATCATCATCATCATCCGATGCACGAGTTGCAACTTTTTTGTATCTCAAAAAGCTCGTACGTTAGGTCACTCGTATGTCGAGGTACCACTGTGTATGTGTTTATTCTTTATTATTATAATCTTTATTTATATATCCATAACTACATAGATTTATTTATTTAACCAAACGGTTTCCGAAACTGTGATAGTTGATGAATTAATGGTAGTAAACAAACTAAGTGGTTATACAGGTGTCCCGTATCTCGACGTCAAGCCGAAATCGGGTGATAGGCCAAGTCATAATAGTTATCAGAATTAAAAAACAGTCAGTTATAACTGGGCAAAGTATTGATTTTGAATACTTGGTTTGGTCAAAAAGTGACATTTTCTTCCAAGCTGGAGCAGTTGGCTTTGAATTTTGGACAAAAGTTTACAAAAGAATTATTCAGGATTACACAATAATAAAAAAAATGAAGAAAAATAAAGATTTGTAGCAACAGGAGTGAAAAGACCGTCACAGGGTGTATATTTTTTTGATTTTTTTTTAAATGCTTACAATTTCTAAAGCACACGACTTAGATTTTTTTAAATATTTTTCTGATAACTATTATGACTTGGCCTATCACCCGATTTCGGCTTGACATCGAGATACGGGACATCCTGTATAAGATTGAACAAGGATAAGGACGATGGAAGACCGAGGGAGGTGTAGAGATGTATGAGACCTGTCACAACACTAGGAGAAGAAGATTTATAAATTTAATTAAAATGAACAGCAGCAATATATTTGCATTAAATATTAAAAATACAGAAAACAACTGTAAAACAAAGAATATTAAGAATTAAAATATGACTGTTTTAATATTTAACATACGCATATACTGTGATCGCTCTTAGTTCTGTGGCTGTTAAAAAATCTCATTTTAGTAATTTTTATAAAAGCGTGTTTCTATTATTTTTCAAATATAATATTATTTTCCGCTTTTTAGTGTTCGTCTCATTAAATCTTGTTATCAATTCGAATTGCGTCGAAGGCATGTTTCTTTTCCGAAAGCCCTGAACCTCAAAACTCAAACATCACTTGTGTAATTATACAAAGCGACACGCGTCACCGGGATGTTAAATGTACGATAAAATACGAGTCAGCATTTCAACAATTTTTTTTAATAATTAAACTGATTTTGTAACATTCATGTATGGTCAGGAAGTGGGTTAAATATCGATAACAAAATTTTGTGGCTGACAAATAAGTGAGGCTAAATACAAGAGTGGAAAATACTAAAATCGTAACTAAATTCGTAAAAATTTTATAATTTTAAACTTTTTATAAATTATTAATTAAAATAAATTAATTTTAAATTTTTTATATTTTTTCGGATAGCTTGTTGATCTTGTGGTTAGGACTTTCGCCTCGTGATCCAAAGGTCGCGGGTTCGAACCTTACTCCAGACCAGCAAGTAAGTCCTATTTTATTTTATTTTATTTTGGCAAACATACAGTACAATGTAACAAAAAAATATATATAATATCGAAAAAATATTCATTTAGCATGACCGGTGAAGTTTCCTCGAAGCTGGTAAAAAAAACTAAGTAAAAAATGATAAAGAATATGTGATTAAAGTTTAAATTAATTTAAAAGATTTAAATTATGATAATGCATAAAATGGGAAGGGTGAGAAGAGGAAGGGAATGGGATTCAATTAAAGAAGTATCAAATTTATTTCAATAATCACAAATGAGATTACGGAGTTTCATTTTAAATAAAAGCTAATTGTCAATAAAAATGTGCAGGTTATTTGTAGAATGTAACAGATTGTATTTTGAAGTGTAACGAGTTACAAAACAGTTTTTTAAGTACATAGTTAGTCCTACCATAGTTTGTAGTACAGCTTAAACCTATTCGCTCTATTACATGGGGTGAGTCAACCAAGTTATTCAAGATTTAACAAAGATAACACAGATCTTGTATGCATCTTCGATGTGATAGAGGAGATGAATAATAAATTAATAATAGACATTTCATAGCACAAACCGTTAGCTTAGTTTGAAAATAGTAAGAATATTGATGTGGGGACGCGTATTCCGTGTTCGCATCTCTATTTCAAAAAATTAAAAAAACACTAGTGTGGGGCTAAATAGTTGTTGTGTAAAAGCTCTTGAGATGATTTATTTTACGAAAATGGAGCCGTATAAGTTGTTCATTATTATCATTATTTATTATGGCAAAGCAACCAGATTCTTTTTCCACGAAATTGCAGTTCCGCCGTTCACTGACCCCGAGCGCCTGTCAGTTAGTGATGGGTCCGCTCTGTACTCACTACTACAATGTAGTACTACATTACATTGAAGTGCACACTTTTTGAAGTGTAGTGTACACTACAAACTACAAATACCAAAGTTATTGAAAGTATAAACTTCAAATAGTACACTTCATTTCAAAGCGAACACTATAAAGTACATATACTTCAAAGTTATCGAAAGTATGAGAAATATACTTTAAATAGTGCATTTTTTACGTGAAATTTTTGGGAAGTTGATGTAGCTAAATGAAGAAATCTCTGGTAACTGTAACAACCCCCCCCCATGGTTTGAAAAATTTTTGGAATCGAATGAAGAAATCTGGCTGGCGATTCCCAAATTTTTATTTGGGAAAAAAATGTGTATTTCAGTAGTACTACAATTTTGTAGTACAATTACTTCATTACTTCACTTCATTTACTTCATTTCATTAATATTACAATTACTTCATTTCTTCACTTCATTTCGTAGTACTACAATTACTTCACTTCAAGTAGTTTTTACTACAATTGTAGTGTACACTTTGAAGTCTTCAAACTGGTGAACGTGTGTGTGTTGTAGTCTTCATTTTGAAATGTAGTTTTTCCCTTCGCTACTGTCAGTCCCTGACTGCGCCCGCATCTTGGTGCATTCTTGCAGCTCGCGACGGATGCTGTGACACGTACGCCACTCATCGGCCGCCGATTGAGTCAAATTAGTTTAAACAATGTAAAAATCGAGAAATTGAATACTAATTTAAAACGTCTGGCACTGGGAACATCATGTAGGGTGCGCTTGTCTCCTTGATGGAGAAAACGGTGACTGATAAACGCACAACACCGCGGACTACTCACAGAACACGAAATAGATCGCCAAAATGATTATTTTCTGAGTTTCAACATTTTTTCAATTTCGGCTGATTTATGAGCACGCTAATGTCATTCACCACGAGAAGGGGTATCTTTTGAGCATGTGTGAATAGGCTTGCTTATGAGCATTCTAATGTCATTTGCGGCTAGTATCGATTATTATCAGTGCGATCTTCTCAGTCCGCGACAGATGAAACAAATATGGCGCGTTGGGGAGATGACAAAACATTACTTTTCGTGACTTATTATAGGAATCACGAATGTCTGTGGAATAGGTACTCAGTCACCGCTGTGTAAAAATAATACAGCAAGAAATAATGTTTATGAAACTTTATTAAAAGACATGAATGATTCAAATCTTACAAAAAAAATATATAAAAAATAAAATCAAAAATGTGCGGATGGAAACTCGGGAACTATTTTAATTCATTGGTTCACTTGAATTTCGTGTTTCAGTTTGCAAAGTTTCCATTTTGAACAAGAGCGTCTATTCTATGACAAGAGCATGCCAGTAATAATGTGGTAATAAGCATGTGTGTTTGATTAAACCCAGGAACTGTTTTGATTTATCAGTTCACTTGAATTTTCTATTTCAGTGTGCAAAGTTTAAATTCTGAACTAGAGTTCCTCTCTATTCTATGACAAGAGCATGCCACTAATAAGCATGTGTGTTTGATTGTTAGCTTAAAATAAGCATGCTTATAATGAGCAAGTGTGTACAGTTGTTAGGGCATGTTAGTTAGGAGCATTCTAATGAGCAAGCTCAAAATAAGCATGTGTATCTGTACCTTTAAAGTGTAGAAATATTGAAAGCATATGATCAAAACTACCTGGTCAAAAAATATCACAACTCTAAACGAACTGTACAAAATTTCAAGGCAGAAAATATAGTCTTGATTTTTTATAATTCATAATATGTGGGATTTAAAAGTGAAGGCAGCAATCTCCAAACATAAAAATAAAATTGAATGCAGTCATCGAGAATTACTTATTCAATTCTAAATTTTATGTATCTATCCTTCCAAAATCATGTTTCCTATAAATTTATATCAAGTAAAATCTCGAATTCAGTACGTAATAAATTAGTAATCCTCGATGAATGCATTAATATATTTTATTGGATATTGCTGCCTTTGCTTTTACACCCCACAACTCTCAACGAACTGTACAAAATTTGAAGACAGAAAATACAATCTTGATTTTTTATAATTCATAATATTATGTGATGTTTGCAATATCCATCACTAGCCCTACTATAAATAGCGCTAATAATGAGGTATAAAACATAATTATCTATTAAACAGTGTCCGTCACTAAAATCGCTTCCATGACGCTACGCTACGTCAGATGGCTTTGTTCTCACAGCCCTAAATATATATAGCAAAACTACGTCGTTTTTGGCGGTTTACAGCTAGCGATATAAATATTATGGCGGGCAAACCAACACGTACTTGAATACTTTGTTTCACGCTTCAAATACCTACCAAGCAGCATAGCAAGAGCCTATATACACGCTTCGAAGCGTATAGCTCTGTAATCAACCAGACATTACGAAAGGTCAAATCGACTGTGAAGTGTACATTATCAGCTATTTTAATTGTATTATAAATTTCTCGATAAAACTCAGACACTATGACAGACAGGCAGACACCATGGAAAAGATCGATTTATCTTACTTACAGCAATGAAACAAAATGTAGATTTGGTAATACAACAAAAATTACATTCCTCTACCACCAAGTCGACAAGATAAGACACAGAACTAATCTTATTCAGAAGGTAAACCACTTTTGGACACTTTGTATTCCTATCTGGCCTCAAAAATATTAAAATGGAACATTTGATATTAGAATTAAGGAGCACCTAGGATATTTAAATAACTATTCAGAATTTTCTAATCAACTTTTGGAAACAAACCACTCTTTTGACATTAATAGGGGTTTGCAAATTTTACATACAAATAACATAGGATTACAGTTGGGTAAATTAAAACTTAGAAAAATTTATTAATATCAATTCGATTCCCGATGAGGTCGCAATAAATCTAAGTGATTTTCTCAAGCCTGGGTATCTTGTGATGTATTTCGCTTCTGTAATTGGGCCTCTCGGCCTGTTAAAAAAAATAAAAAAACAACAAAAACAAAACGTATAACTAACAAATAATTTTGTTGACATTGTATAATTTAACGGGTCCCTTTTTCAAGTATGTAGTTACCTTTTCAATTTGTTTTTACATCAGTTATTGGTTATTTATTAATCTCCCATAATATATTGTTTTTGATTTTATTAATGTCTATACTTTGATTTTTAATTTTTAGTATACGTTGTATCCTGATGAAGCGAACATGTTGATAATTTAACATAACAAAATGGTTGAGGCATGGATATCAAAAAAAACTATAACAAATTCCACATTTCTTTGGTTGCAAGTACGCAAATAACTCCCCCACCGTCGCCAGTAAAAATAAACAGCAAAATTATAAATAATGAAGGTTTGTTTACGTTTTAGAGCTTTCTGATATTGATATCATTAATTTCAAACCTGTCAAACTTAAAACGTCAACATTGACGGCATTACAATGGTATACAATAACTGAATGTTTGCACAAGGTGCTCATTAGCTTGGGGCGGCCCTGTAGCTAACCCAGACAGCTAAGCCGATGACCAATAGTTCAATGATTCGTATTTCATTTCCTTCGCCGTATCGCCTCTATCCTCTGTCACGAATAATCTGATTCAATTGATCCAATCCAATTCAATAACCCTTTTTTGGACTTTGTCCACAAGAAAGCTATGATGAAATTACTTGGAATGAGATTCGATTGGATAAGAACAATGACCCCGACCAATACCATTAGTCTAATGAGGAGCAATCATGTATTTAGACCAATCACGAGCGTTGTAGTATTAAAATTATCTCTATTATATTTTGTATTTAAAGTAATAACTAGTTTTACTATCCGGCTTTGTTCAAGATTTGGATTCTGGTTATTAATTTCATATTATCTTATATTTAACTGAAATGCCGTAAAAATTAATACTTGCAAGAAAGAAAAAAGCCGAAAATAATCAAATAACCACGAATCATTTTTTCTCCGTGTGTTCCAAAATTCTACGCAGACGGTCAAACATTTTTATTATATTTCTTAAGTTAATTGATTTATATTTCATTAAAATGACATTTCGGGCTGAAAATAAACGCATTGATTTAGAAATTGAGATGGAATAAGCTGTGCAAATAACAAAGCGCACTATTCGAAAGTTTTTACCGCTTCAGACAAAACAAAGATTTCGATTTTTAATTGAGATGAGCTCGATAGACAGGGACAGTGTGATAAATTAACATAATGATAATAAGTATCAATAATAAAAGAGACCGAAATATAGTCATTAATACCCTACGGCAGCCGAGCCAATATTTATTGGCCCCAGTCTTATTTTTTAAGGATAATGAATTTTTTAAAAAATAAGGAATAGTTTAAAAAATTAAAAATGAAACAAATCAGGCATTAATAAATTGAATTGGAAATATTATAACTATTTTTACACAGGCAAATAAATTTTCAAATAAGAGTTGATAAGCATTTGGGATGTCTATTATTAATTTATTATTCACTAACAATTATTCCATATTTTCGAATCATTTAATAGAATCTAATCAATCTTTCAATTTAAATAGCGATATCAAAATTTTATGACCAATTTTACCGGTACATAATAAAACTACCGGTGCATACCAAAACTAGAAATATTAGAAATTAGGTATAGTGTTCATAAAAGCTAAAGTATTATGAATAGTAAAATAAATGTTGTAAATGGCCTTCTCTTAAACTTTTTGCCCGCTTAATTTTTAACTATACCTACTTTTAACCCTCTCCCACCGTAACTAATATGTCTATGCATTAATATCAACGACTCAATTGCAACATGTTTTATCTTTTCCTGCAGAGATTAGTTCGCAGTTTTCTTTAATTTAATAAAATATGAGTAGATAAGAATCGATATTGACCTTTTATCTATATATTCTTATATTATATCTTTGCGGCCTCATGAGACTCGAAGGTCCATGAGCGCAGTCACTGCATCGATCCATCGACCGTGGTCCAGTTTACAGGACTCGCCTCCACCACTTGTAAATCCGTCTTAAATAAATATTTATAAAAATTATTATTTATTTATAAAACAAATTATAATAGGCTCCGAATATCTATTGCTTGCCCAACGTAAATTCCCGTGCGGCGACTTTGGAACTAAAACCCGCCCCGCCCGCACCCGGCGGTAACCCCTCGCCCTGTCATTCAGTTCAATTTCATATTTGCTCGGGAGCTGTGACATCTTGATTACCAATATACGCTGAATTATTATGTCAAAAACATCCAAAACAGTCCGGGGTGGTGCAAGAACAATTGCGAATGAAGTATTAAAGTTTTGCGAAGCTGAAAAAGCAAATAATGGACCAATATTACCGTTTGACAGGATGACAGGTAGAGCGGCCGCCATTAGTGGTTCATTTCTTTAGTGTTGCCCGACCAAATTTCTATTAAAGGCTCTGACACCGGTCACCGGACATTCTGTACATTATGTATTGTGTAATAAATTTACACCCTGGCAACTTCTGTTACGCGACAGAGACGCCCTCCCTCGTACGCCAATTTATACTGGTACGTCTATACAAGACTGGGGATACTGACATTAAAAGAATTGATTTCAAGTGGGTATTATAACATTTTGTGAAAATATACAGGGTGTAACAGAGCTAGTCCACAATACTTAACAGGTGGATTCCTGTATTGATTATGAGTCGAAAATGTTCAAGCAACCATTGCATAATATTAATAGTTTCGGAGTTATGCAATATTATAGTTAGCATTTTTTTTTCAATATTTCTGACTAATTTTTTACAAAACGTTGGAGTATGATTGCGGTATTTTTCATTCAGCCAATTTTTGGGAATTTTCGGAAGAAGTTCTAAGAATAATTTGAGTTTTCAGAAGTTGAGTTCTAAGAATAATTTTGGGAATTTTCAGAAGAAGTTCTAAGAATAATTTGAGTCATCAAATTCTCTAAGAGAATTTGATGACTCAAATTATTCTTAGAACTATATGATAAAGCGAAAAATAAATATTTTTTGAAAATTTCAAGATGGCGTAACCCCTTAATTAAAATGCAAAACAATCGGCCGTGTTCTGAACTAAGCAATAATGCTATTTCTGTATCCTGACAGTTTTTCTATAACATGTCGCCAATTGTGACGTTTTAAATTTGACAGATTAATGAATACAATCAGTTAGAAAGGTCATTATTCATAATTGTGAATAACTTAACGTTTATTTTATTCAAGAACACAATATTGTGGTGAAGATGCAATTTTTCAGAACAAATTTTTGTGAAATTTAAAACCAAATTAATCATCAATTAGAAAGACATACAGAAAAATCAAAACCATGAAAAAATATTCCGGTAGCAGTCAAATATTTTTTTTAACGTTTGTTTACGTTTAAGAGCTTTCTGCTTGATTGACTTCGTTAATTTCAAACCTTTCAAACTTAAATCGCCAAAATTTTTCTATTTATTTTTCTATTTATTTCTATATATTTCTATACCATTTTCTAAACGACGACATGAACCTATAGATCCATTAAATACTAATCGCACTACACTCGAACACAAATATATAATATACATAAATGTACATGTAAAATATAATTAATTACAAAAATACATGTTACTAGAGCGTGCCGAAGACACTTGTAATTGGGATAATGGGCATAGTCTTCACTATAATGTTTATTATCTGAGTATCATGTACCCATTATCCTGTTAGTGTCTCTAATAAATAAAAAATAAAAAAATAAAAATAAATTGGCGTCATTACAATGTTGTACACAACTGTCGAGATAAGTTTGATACCGCTGGAACGGCGAGTGCACGCCCCCACACCTTCCGGTCTCGTGGGCGACAAATGCGTGATTAGAATTATTACTCAATTAATTCTAACCGAGAATGCGCGGCATAGGTTATTTTTTCCTGCAAGGCAAGGCTGAGAGTGATATCGAAAGGAGGGCGACTGCCAGAAGTGAAGCGAATGGTGTCCATGTCATTGAATGCATTTATCGCCAAAAGGGATTGGATGCATGAAGCAAGGCTAATGGTGCATAATGAAGTGAAGCCAGGACTTGGCAAAAAATGACGAAAGTAGACTGAATGCAGCGGAAATGCAGCACCTCGGGTGATGCATGGAAATCTGTATGTGTTACAGTTCATGATAATGAAAATTCTGATCACTCTTACTTTAAATAAATCAACATTCTCCACACAAACACTATTCAAAATATTTCCAGTCCCGAAGGTAGAAACTACATACAAAAAATATCAATTATGCAACTCATCAAAGAAAACGAACGTACAAAATTCGAAAAAAAAACACATCACCAAGATTACAAGCCTACTTTAAAATCCAAAAATGCATTATAAAAAAATATCTACAATATTTCATATACTCAGGCATAAATTTTTTTATCAATCTTCCAATCGAAATAAAAAATATACAAAATACAAAACGATTGAAAAAGAGAACATCTCAATAAACACAACTAGACACTTCTTCAATAAATGCAAATTCACTTTGTGGTGACATTTTAAAATTATTAAAATTAAAAACAAGTAACTTTGTTTTAACCACTGATTTTATTTTAACAAACACTCGACATGTTTCGGGAACCAACGGTCCCTTCTTCAAGAGAATACAAGGTATACTGAAGAATCATAACAAGTATAGATCTTAATTATTAATAAATTACCTTGTATTCTCTTGAAGAAGGGACCGTTGGTTCCCGAAAATGTCGAGTGTTTGTTAAAATAAAATCAGTGGTTAAAACAAAGTTACTTGTTTTTAATTTTAACAACTAGACACCATTACCCTCAAAATCAAAAACATTTCACTCCACTGCTTCATCCCATATATATATATATATATATATATATATATATAGAAATGTACATTAAAAAAATATAAATAATAAAATAAAAAATTCAAAACAGGCAATTAAAAATGCGTTGTCAGCGATGAATTATATTGAATTAATATTGTAAATAATGTCATACGGCAGGTACACACAAAAAGGAAAGGGATCGAGGTAAGATTGGTAGGCCAGCATAGAAGAGCGTGGTTTCTATCTTATCTGTCCGCCCTTTTGGTGAAATGGCATTATAATAACATATTAGCATGAAATACTCGTAATGAAGACCTGTGTAAAAATAGAGTAAAGTTCTTGAATAGAAAATAATTCATTGATTCAATAAAAAGAATAAGTTATCTACATTTTAGTCTGACATCACCCCCTCGATGTAGCAAACAAATCCGCCCCTAGACTTCGATTATTCACGGTCTATTTTTTAGGGGTGAATTTCATTCCCGTCTACATTTATTTCATCCCTTAAAAATTCCTCCTTATTAAAAATAAACACATTTCGAATATGTGTTGTGTGGTCACGCCCTCGGATCACTAACTGGATCGCAGGCGGGTCGGCGCGACCTATTTCGTGATCCTGTTTTAAGGTCAGAGGTCAGACGCTCGGAGGTCGCGGTGGGTAAAGTCTTCCAGGGTTTCCTCCCCCAGAGCGGAGAGGGAAGAACCGCAAGACCTCTTTCGAAAGCCTAATAAAGGTCCGAGACCATATCGGTAATGTTTGGATGTCGCTTTCTTTTAGGCCGGTCGCACTTTATTACGTACTCGAATTATTACGAAGAATCGTACGAATACTCGAAATATTCGTACGATTATTTTCGTACGTATTGAGCGCGCACACTGATTGCGTTTTGCGTTGGTCACGATCAGTTACTTTGCGCATTTCTCCAATAACGTTGTGCCAAATGAATAATCTGTATCTCCTGGAAAACTCTATTATGGCAGACTTAAATAATGACAAATTTCATGACCATCTATCTAATAGATTCGCAAATGCTGGGGGAAATCGAAGTGCAACGAGAGCTCATAACATCGGAGAAATAATTAAAAGTTTTTTTGTTCGAAGTAGATATTTATACCTCACCTTCATTAAACCATATTACTTAACTTACAGTTATTATTAGTTCTTTAGAGATTCTCCGCCATGATCTGCGCTGATGGTCACGCAGTTGAATCACTTTGGTCCCACAAACATTTGTGGTCATGTATCAAATTGACAAATTTTTCAATATCCATCGTACGAAATCGCAAAAATTTCCGAACAAATCCGGATCGTGTCGGACGTCGCACCTATACGTGCGTACACTCACTACTAAATCGTGTACGGTGTGCGATGTTCAATACTACTTCGAAGGTCAGGAATGTACTTACGTTTTCGTACGTATACGCACTACTCAATTTCGTACGAAAACGCATCCAGTGTGCGGCCGGCGTTAAGATACAGTAACTGCAAATACGGCGACTGTATAAAAGACATGTGCACACCTGGACAACTGTAAACAAAATAATATACAGAGTGTACCAGAGCTAGCAGCAGAAACTTGTCTAGTAGATTCCTGCCTTTGTTACGAGTCTAAAATGTTCAAGCAACCATGACCTAACATCAATAGTTAAGGAGATCAAAGTTTGCATTTTTTCAATATTTATGACTTATTTTTTGCGAAAAGTTGGACTATCATTACAGTGAACGGTACCCACCGCTTACCCAGGACCGTTCTAAGAGCAAAAGCTTCCATATCGGTCCTACTCAATCGTCTCCAGGTTGACTTTTTTTTTCAACTAACAAGCAGGACCGTGCTGCTCCGCACCGGTCGTGTAAACCGTTATGAAGCGGCACGGCCGCTCGAACAAAGCCAATCACTAACCCCGCTTTAAGATATGTCTTTATTAAAAAAAAAAAAATACATCATTATAATACATTGAAATAAAACAATAACATAATAGTGAGAATGAAAATAAATTACAAGGAAAATAACATAAAAAGTAAAAGGAATCAAAGAAATACAATAAAGTAAGTACATATAATGATAAAAGAAATGATAATAATAATACTTTAAATTAATTCTATAAAATAAAAGACGAAATCCCATCATTACAGTAACTTATATCTAATATGAAAAATTCATTCTCTTTAATATGAGTCAAATAAAATGATAAAAACCTTCCAATTCCAAAAGCGCGGGGCGGATAGTACCTACCTATCTACTAATGTAATCAATCGTCTATGGAATTGAAAATTTGTTGAAATGCAATTGAGGCGGGAAATTATGTCGCATCTTTACGTAATCATCTGCTTTTTTGCCCACACCGTCGTGACGTTGTCAAATATTTTTTACACGACAATTAGACTTGATTATCATTGTCAAAAGCATGATTTTTTTTCAATACGACAGTAATTGAAGACGCAGCGCTTTGCACAAATTTGCTTTAAATGTCGGTATTTATTCGGACATGTTATTGCGGGCGGAAAATTCGAAGAATCGTATTACATACATCACAGGGCATTTCCGCACAACCTGATTTAGGCTTGCAGTTTTTCAGCTTATATGTATCAGAAAACAGAAAGTCAATCATATGGGTTCTTTATTCTGTGTATAGTTTTCTGGGATATTCTGCCGTGTATATGACCGTGTATGACCGCTCTGGCCAACGTTTCGGATCCCATTGCAGGGTCCATCATCAGGGCTGATGTGATGGGTGTGTGTTGAAGTGTAGGTTAAGTATTGCCTTGCAATACCGTACCGAAGTCAGGGTGTGTCCAAGTTTGTGTTATGTTAAATACTGGATTGCAGTACCGTGTCGAAAGCAGGGTGTGTGTATCTTGATGTAGTGTGTTGTGTAAGTTTTTAACTTAAGACCGTCATCCCTATTAATGTTCACCGGGTGCTTGTATATTTCAATTGCTTCTTTGACCAGGCGCGTGTGGTGACTTTTGGTGGTTGAACGACCGTGAAAACCTAGGGTTCTTTATTATTTATGTCAATATATCATTAAGATTGGTTCGAGGCATGGGGTCAGACATTAATCAGCTTACATCTCGAAATGTATACGACATAGGTGCAAGTTGATGGTTTTGATTGGTTTTGAGTCTACGATACTTTGTAGACCTCTTTCCATTTAAGAAGTACAATCGAATTAATGTGTGAAAGCTGTGCGTACGACGCACATTGTTTCGTTGTGTCGGTGTTTACAGGTATAAACGCCAACACAACGGAACAACGTGCCTCGTACGCACGGCTTACACATACTAATTCGATTGTCTTTCTTAAATGGAAAAAGATCTACATACGGCTAGACCGCCTATTCTTCTGCTTCAAATGCATCAGATTAGTAAGCTCTAATAACTTTGACACTTTTACCATCTACTAATTATTTTAAACATAATAGGTTTCAGAATTACGTGAATTTGGAAGGGTAAAAAATCAAAAAAATATCTCTACTCTAATTATCTCTAGTCTAGCCTGGTTAATGTGATAGTTAGTTCTTGCATATTCGTATTAGCAGTAATCGATATACAGGGTTATTTGAAAAACATTAGAACCTCGCAGAACTATTTTCCTGCCTTGATTATGAGTCGAAAATGTTCAAGCAGCCATGACCACCATGTCATCAATAGTCATGTAGTTATGCAATATCAAATTTCCAATACTTCTTACTTTATTTTACATTACAGTAACTTATATCCATTACGAAAAGTTCATTCGTTTCAATAAAAGTAAAATAAAATGATAAAAACCCTGCAGAAAGACAGGGTTTTTATCATTTTATTCCAATTGGAATCGGAAGCTTTATATTATTTTATTTGACTTGAAACGAAAAAACGAGCGAGCCTTACACTAGTCGCATATGATGTGTAACATTTGAAATCTCACAATAAAAAGTACCAATTGAGCAGCAACAGAAATTAACACCAGAATTTAAAAAAAGCTTATACCTATCTATTTATTAATTAGTAAGTACAAGTAAAGAAAATATATGTGCATTTATTTATTATTGAATTTTGCCACACTAGGTAGGTATCTACATAAGCATTTTTATTTAGAAATGTGTTTGGTCAATTATGTTTTTATATATTTTCATGTACGGCGTGTGCCGCCATATATATTGTAAGAAAACTTAAAAATATTTAAAAATAATCACATGAATTACATAAAATTTGAGAATGTAAATCATTAAGGGTAGTTATTGTTTACATCAGTGTAAAAAAATTAAGTATTTATTGGATAGTTTCGAAGATATAAGCCAAAATATATCAAAATTACAACAGCACACGCTTGACACCAGCCGTGCAGCATATACACAAAATCAGAAGCGTTGGCTGATGGAAGTGTGCATGTTCGCTGTGATGGCACTTGTTGGTCATTGATTTGTTTATAAACGATGATTTTTTTCCTTCGCGCGCGCTCATTGGCTAAATGAAATTGCGCGCGTCTTATTTCCTGTTACGCATTTCCGTCCATTTTCACGAAATCACTGCCACAGATTTCAGGAAAGCGAGAGGAAAAATGTTACGCATAAAAAAGGGTTCTTAGATGTCGCATATCTCCATAACCAGGACTGATATTAGGTCACGGTTGTTCGATCATTTTCGACTCATATTTAAAGCAGAAATATCGTCCTGCGAGGTTATTAATATTTTCCAAATAACCTTGTGTATTGCTATCTCTTGACCGCTTGCGAAGTTAACGGAAAACGTACTATTTATGACATTTATCGTGGTTCGGTGGCAGTTTGAAACATTAAGGCGATCGTCTAGCAGAATGAGAAAATTTCAACATTTTTTCTTGTATCTTCTCTTTCATTTTTTATCACATTTTTGTAGGGACATATCTAATTTTAAAATTTATTCATCAGGTTACATGTATTTTAAATACGAATATCTTATTAAAATATCATAAACTAAATTAAATAATTGATTAATAAATTACCAAACCTTCGATGTTTTAAAAATGAAGAAAATTGCTCCACTTTGTGGGCCTTTTATGACTGAACGGCGCGTTGACATATCTTTTTTATTCAATAATAGTACAAAGTAAACGATTATCTTAAATTTATTACAATTATAGCAAAATCTGTTAGTTTGTTTACATGCAATTTATGTTTTAAAAAATACTGTTTTTTTTTAATATTTTATTTTTTTGTGGGTTTTTTTCACCTCTTTTACATGGTTGAAAACTTTTTTACAAAAGAATAGATATTATAATTTTACAATAAAAACAAAAAAAAATCAAAATCTTTGTCGATATTCCTGATTTTAGATATTTAATCAAGACGCAACATATTTGTGACACAATACGCAGTGTCTTGATTAAATAGCTAAAATCTGAAATCGAAAATAATTTTTTGATTTTTTTTGTATTAATTTTAAAATAATAATGTCTATTCCTTTAATTTATTAAAGAAAAAAGTTATAAACTATTTTAAAAGGATTGAAAAAGAAACACACAAAAAATAAAAATAATTTAAAAAACAGTGTTTTTTAAAACATAAATTGCATGTAAACGAACTAACATATTTTTCTGTACTTGTAATAAATTTAAGATAATCGTTTACTTTGTAATATTATTGAATAAAAAAGACATCTCAACACGCAGTTCAGTCATAAAAGGCCCATAAAGTCGAGCAATTTTCTTCATTTTTAAAACATCGAAGGTTTGGTAATTTATTAATAAATTATATAATTTAATTTGTGACATTTTAATAAAATATTCGTATTTAAAATATATGTAACCTGATGAATAAATTTTAAAATGAGATATTTCCATACAAAAATGTAATAAAAAACGCAAGAGAAGATATGACAAAAAATTGTGAAATTTGCTCATTCTGCTAGACGATCGCCTTAACGTAACAGGCATTAAGAGGCCCCAGTACACGATTTTCGTATTTGCTCTCGATTTGCTAAATTTAAGGTAAACTGTAAGTCTGGTTTGAAGGAAAAATGATCTTTTAACAAACTGTACGATTTAATTAATTCGAATTCTTGAGTATGAGGTATAATTTTTTAAATATTTTTATATTAATGACAGTGAAATTTTCTTAGTACGCGTGTAAAATTTAATGAAAATAATCGATTTTTTAGTGGTTTTATGGATACTGCAATATAGGAAACAGAACGTTTAATTTTTGTCTTATTTAACAACTTGTGAAAAATATTAAAGTCTGAATAGCACCACTTCTTTTTCAAACTTTATACAATCGATTTGTAAATAAAATATACGGTCTTTATTAGAAAATATACGAGATTAGTGTACCAAAGATAACTCTATTGCATGAAACTAAAATAGTGTTTCGAGGATATACTTTTTTTGATGTTATAACAATATAACAATATATTTGTTCATATTTTAAGAGTAAATGGATCTATCATAATAAAATTGATTAAAAGCCTGTTTAGCCATGGGTTTTGTAAAATGATTTAAGGGGGGGGGGGTAAGGTTTTTAACTTTTTTTTTTGCATTTTATTTTTAATTTTTTAAATAAATGTATAACATCGCAAGAATATTGTGTCAAAATTTCAAGTCAATCGGAGCAAAATTGACGAAATTATGAACATTTGAACGATACTCAGACTGATTTTCTATACCTGCTTAGGCAGCTAAGAGACGCGCTCACCTGAGGACTACCGGACGTGCTATTGTATTAGAAGAGTTTTGCGTAGACAAGGACAAAAAGATGTTGATGATGAAAGCTCTTTGCTGTGTGAACATGGCATCGACGATTATGTGTAAGTATAAAATAAGTGTTGAGTTTTATTTTGAATTTTACAGTGTGCAAAACTTTAAAGCGTTTTCCCCACATCTCACGTTTTCAAAGTCGGTGTCCATCATAACTTCAAAACTACTGCACCGATCCTTTTGAAATTTTGAACACTATTTCTATACATAATTAACGAGGTAACCTTTTTTCAAATTTGTTATTAATTTTTAATTTTTAATAACAAATTAGTCGATATTTATCGCAAAAAATTGCGTTTTTCCCTTCAAAGTGTTCCAAAAAATTGAAAAATTGAAATTTCAAAAAACCCTCCCAGCGTTACCTGGGAAAACTTATTATCTAACGAATGAACTTTGATTTTTTAATTTCAGATGATCTAGCATCAAGTTATGATGGACACCGCAATTCTCCTTTTTTTCCGAGACACGTCCGAATAATTGCTGCCATTGCCGTATTTTTTAATATTTCTTCTTGAAAATTTTACACAATATTCTTCAAATGTCATACTTTAATATACTATTGGTTTTAATAAAGAGATTTTAACTGTGTCGTCACAAAAAATTCACAAAAACATGCCTTTTTTTGTACGAATTAACCTTACCCCCCCTTTAACAAGTTTACGTTAAATTTAGCAAATCGGGAGCAAATAGGAAAATCGTGTACTGGGGCCTCTTAAACGATGAAAGCAACTGCACACGATCCACCCTGTACTTTAATGTTGGTAAATTAATTTCAACTTGACTTCAATGTGACCGCGTAATACATCTGAGAGCAGTCACGCCACGTCCATTACTCTAAGTAGCACCAATGCATCATTACAATTGATCTTGATGTGTGCATTCCGCAGCGCGGACCACTGAAATGCATTACATTACATTAAATATATATATACCCCTTGGCAATCAACATCCCCGATTAAATATTTATTTTGTAATGTAGTTTTTTAGTGTCAAGACCAAACAAACTATTTTTAAAGAAGAGTAATGTGATATGCCGCACCACAAGTGGAAAGCTTCTTGAGTTTGAATAATATCATATTTTTTACATCATTAATTCTACTATATAGAAGGGGGAGGGTTGAGAAAGATATCGAGAGGAGAGTGACTGCGAGGAATAGGTTGGATTTGAATGCAATCATTTCTAATAGATACATGGAATTCCGGTACCTACACTGATGTATGGAAGTGAAGCCTGGAGCTGGCAGAAGAGGAGCGAAAGTAGACTGAATGCAGTCGAGATGAGATCCCTTGGACATATGTGTGGCAAATCCATTTATGATAGAGTAAAGAGTGAAGATATCAGGAATGAATGCAAAGCTGATCTGAGCATAATTAATAGAACTAAAAAAGAGTATCTTTGGTGGGTTGGGCACGTTGAGCGAATGAGTGAGGAAACAATGGTAAGAAAGATATATGATGCAAGTGTTGACGGCGCCAGAAAGAGAGGGCGACCGCAGAAGACGTGGCACGACCAGATTAACCGGATACTGGAAGATGGTCCTGTTAGAAGCCTGAACAACCGTCGAGTTTGCATGCGAAGATGTATGAATGTAGACGAAGCGAAAGTTGTATGTCAGGACAGAAGAGTATGATACTCTGTCCTCTCTACCTACCCCCACGTGGAAACGGCGTAATGGTAAGTTAGTTAGTTAGTTAAGTTAGAAGCAAAAACTTTAAACCCCATTATCTCAGGATGCATATTTTGGAAATGTGACTTGCGATTGCGACTTTCATTTAAAAATAATCTTTCAGACCATAAAAGATAAATAAACAAATGACGTCTAATTTATTTTGGTAAAATGAAACGCGTCAATCTTTTATAAATAATATTTGTACGCGTCGCGCTCGTGTGACGTGTCCGGACTTCATCAATCATCTAACGATAAAAAAATAATGTTTTAAGAAAATTAAATAAGCAGTCTGTTCATAAATAATATTTCATTTTTATGCGTTTAGGGTATTGTCATTTATCGTAAATACTACAAAAGGTGTTCCCCTAAAAATTTTATTTTAGATATAGTTGATATTCTGTGCTATTCTGAAAATAGCAATATTGGGATGTCAGATCTTTATCCCAACACTTAACAGACGAAAATAAATATAAGAAATAAACGAGACGTAAGTATAGGTCGTTGGTGTGGTCAGAGGGAGGAAGAAGTACATGACGGTTATCTGTCAAACGTCAAATATAAATAGAGTCCAACAATATTTCTCTTTTCTATGATACAACGTGACAATGACAATTTTGCCATAATTTTACATCAGGACGCTGTGGGAGAAGACATTAATAAGTTAGTGTATATTATAGATATCTCACAGAGACGAAACTGTATTAATTATGGGAAAGTAGGTATAGAAGTCATTTGGGTGTACATAGGACTTATGACCTGTCTTTTTATGGTTGGCTTAAGTGATCACTTTACACAATTGTAACATTCGCCATTTCCACCCATGATAGAATATACCATGCTTATTCATTTTTTGGAAGTTGTATATATGTTCAAATTGCGAGGAAAGCTTTCCATATATGAGGTGTAAGCGGCCTTTTCCATGCTGCCCCTGTACAAAGGCCCATTGTTCATCCCCTCAACTCCCCCACAGATGTCGCAATGAGAAAATCTACATTGATTTTTGCGGAATTTTGAGAGCAATATACTTTATTGTTTTGTGTAATTGAAATTCATCGAATACTTGCATACACTAGGAACGCCAGGAAATATTATTTCCAATTTTTGTAAATCCTTTTACCAGTATTTACATTCATATATTTTTGAGTTTATTAAAATTCTTTCAGAACAGGGCTGGATTTTATGTACAGAGACATTATTAATCAATTAGTTGATTAATTGATTAATAATGTCTCTGTGACATAAATCCAGCACTGTTCTGAAAGATTTGAACAAACTCAAAATATTCTGACATTAATAAGTGCATAGGAAATAATCTTATTTCTATAAACTTTAAATACAGCATTAGTACTTATTTGATGTAATTTTAGTCGAAACATAATTGTGAGGTTACGTTAGCGTCACAGTCTAGCTGGCAGATCAGATCGGAAAAATCTGACTTCGCAAATAATAGTATTTACTTTGAGAGAGATACGTGAAAATATACAAATCTTCTTATTTAAGTACGACGAACACCGAACACCGACGTAGGTACACCCACGTCTCGTTTATTTTTTATTTTATTTTTCGCCTATTAGGTGTTGGGATAAATATCTGACATCCTAATATTGCAATTTTCAGAATAGCACAGACTGTCACGGGATCGTGAAGCAAATGAAACACTTAATTAATTGAAGTATTATTAATTATCTTAAATCTCTGGACACGAAATTAATTGGAGATTAATTATTTAATTAACACCAGTTTCGTGATTCGCACTAATTACTCGACTAAGAAACACTTTATACTCTCACGTATGTGGTCACACTTATTTCCGAACACCCATTAGATATTTCACTTTTATCTACGACTTTCACTAAACGTTAGCAAACTGGCAGCAAATTTATAGGGACCCGTGTTCTAGACGTTTCGCGAAACTGTTGGATTATGCCAGACCTTTGTAGTGATTTCCAATTTAGTGTGAAAGGTGTAGAATGGTGTAAAATCTCATGCGATTCTTCTTCTTCTACCGTCTCATGACAATATGGTCACCAAATACGAATCGCGATATAGGAGACCGTTGACTTAGAGATACTTCGACATATAGTAAGATCTTAATTGAAGTGTCTTAGACACATCTAGCGAAAGCCAAAGAAGAAGCTATTATAATTATGTCTCCCCAGACTAATTCGAAATAAACAAAAACTAAAGACTTAAAACAGATTGGATCTTGATTGGTCATCAAGAACTGAAACCTCACAAGACAGGAGAAGATGGAAGCGTATTGTCGAAAATTTGGTCTAAGGTGCTGAACACGCTGATGTATGTTCTCTTTCAATATATATATTTTTTAAATACAAAAGCGTCATTTATAATTGAAACGCAATTATGAAATATATTACATTACCTCAGATCTAGTTTATGACTGACTCGATTTCATATATTAAAAAGCGTGAAATTCAATACGAAATTCCCAAGTAATCTCCTTGAACTCTAAAAGTGTATTTTTTCTTCCTGTATTGAAAAAATAAATATAATAGTAGAACAAAACAAATACGCAATTTAATATTAATGAACATGAGTAGCATTTCACATTCCTCGAACTAATATCGACTAAGGAATTATAATACATCAATCGGTTACATAAAGTTTGTATTGTTAATTTAATTATACTATTTAATTTTATTCTTGGAAACTACCTCAATTATGTACTTAACAACTTCGCATTAAAACGCCCGACTTACGACATTTTTCTACAAGAATTATGCGTAATATTGTAATTTTATATCAATTCCAAAGGCAACGGTCGTAGCCATATATCTACAGTGCAGGAAGTAGAAATCAATGAAAGTTTAAATACAATTTTAAATTTTTATAAATAACTTCATAAATTTGATTAAACCCAAAAAAAAAAATTAAACGAAAAACAAAACAATAGAATTGAAATTTTTTTAGATAAAAGAAACTAAAATACCCGTGCAGCAGCGTGCATATTTTTTCCAAAATACATAAATACATACTTATTTACGTACAGCTTATTTTAATGTAGTGACTGTACGCGTCTACTACGCGTAAGTACAGTGGAATCAGTAATTATAATCATGGATAATTTTATCAATCGGCCATTGTTATCTTAATCAGTCGGTGCTAAACCCCTCTATATAAAATTAATTTAAAATAATCCGCCTATTATAATAGACCTTCGTCTATTGTTATCAATTCTGATAATCACACATAGATACGAACGATGTAAATTCTTCACGAATTTGTAAAAAAAATAAACTTTTCATCTAAGTATTATAAATATAAATAGCCTATAGGCTAAAATAATATTTAGTTAAACACAGATCACTACAGTATCTACAGGTACGTTAGTGATCTGTGTTTCAACCCAGATCTTCGTGATACGACTAAATGCCCAAGCGACAAAAGATCCACTCGAAATTAGATCCAACGACAACAAATAAATTTTTAAAATAACCTAACCTAACCCAACCTAAATGAAAAAAATAACATAAAAATTGCATTCGTCCATTGATTTGGTCGACCACATTTTTTCAAGATAAATTCGCGAAATAGAATATTCTAAAATTTTATACTCCGAAATGGCTTCGTCACCAAATTGGTAAACAAAATTGATAATAATTGATAACAATTTAAAGCTCTGTCATAAAAAAAACATTTAGAAATTTTGTTTCTTGTCATCATGTCGTTGGATCTAATATCTCGTGGATCTTTTGTTGCGTGGACCTTTTGTCCTGGAACCCACTTAGATACGAATGTTTACGTTTACGAAATATATTTAGTATACAGTTTAGTTTTAATATGAATGTCAGAAATATGTGTAAAAAATACGTTTTGTTAACAATCCCGTCCCTGAACGGGGTCACAACTAAACCCCAAAAATCTTATTTTTAAAACTATTTAATAAACATTAATGATATTGAGCTGGTGTTCTTTGCAATCCTCATAAATATCCCAAATAATTCAACACCCTAAGAAACGAAAATAATAATGTGTAATAAGACAGTCAAAAGTAAAAAAAAAATGTTTTTCCTTAGACAATCATCAATACTAGCAGGCTGCTACGAGTCCATTGCCATGGCGGCCGGTCAACAATTTTTTTTCGCATTTCTCAAAACAAAACAATAACCTTTAAAAGGGATGTTCTAGCACTAAATTTACAGGAAGATTTATCAAATACAATTTTTTTGTAAAACAACAATGGAAACTCGCGCTACTAATTATGCATTTTTGATTTTTGGAGATAACTTTTCTGTAATGACATATTTGTTCTTTATGTTGTATCCTCAAATGATTAATGATCTGGAAAATATAAATTAATAATAAAGATAAACGATGTCCGATAAACGACATTCGGAATGCGACGTTCTAAACTGAAAGATATGAATATGACAGTTAGCCAATATATCATAGACAATGTACGTACTGCACGCGTTTCCATAATATAAATTCTGCGGCTTGATTCAAACTGCAATATAACATTTTTAAAACTAAAATTAGCTTTTTAAAGAGATAAACAGTATAAAGAGAAAATGTAAATATTTTCAGTGTTTGAGGAAGTTTTGAAATAACGAAAAATTTGGTAGAAATAAAGATGTTCGCATTGTATAAGAAATGTAATTAAACATATTATACATAACATTTTCAAACCGGTATACTTCATTAAAATGTAAATTTGACTGGGATTACTTTGTTACCCCACTCCGCCCCTCGATCCTAAGGTTAATTTAAAAATGTATCCTCCGCTTAAATATATCATCCATTTATTCTATAAAAAATTGCAGGTCCTCTAGTGATCGCAATGGACTTAATTTCTATTCCAGCAAGATATTTCAAAACGTAAACAAGCAACATTCGCTTTGAATAATAATAACGAATAGTACTCGGCATTTGTAAATCGACGTCGATATTATGGCGTCTACGACATTGGGGCGTCCTTCCATTCACAATTTCAATTCAGGACATAAGGGTTGTTTGGAGGGCACGGCCGGGCCGCGCGGGATGGGGTAGGTTGTGGCGCTGGGGTGGGGAGGATCGATCGGCCCGCCCCCGCTCGCCCGGCCATGTCGGAATCACGCCCGAGTCTGCCAAAAGTACTCTCCTGCCACAATACTGCCATGTGATGTGATTACATACAAATGCCAGACCGGTGATCGATTCGCTGCGGCAGAAGTGAGTATACTTTTAGGTGGCAGCTAGGGCAAGGATACCGACGATTTCGTGCACTTTTAATAACGTATCGAATTATCAGATTTTCATATTATCACAATATTATAAATACTAGCTGTAATGTAAAAAAATACGGTACATACTTCAGAATATCTTCTGATTTCGCAAATATTTACACGATTAAAACTCTTTACTGGTACACTTGTTCGTCCTATCTTAGAATATGCCTCTGTGATTTGGTCTCTCTTCTATACAAACCACATAAGTCACATCGAATCCGTGCAACACCGTTTCTTAAGAAAAGTCGCATGGATGATGGGCTTGGATAGAGGAGACTACTCGTACAGTGAAATTGTTTCAATGTTAAAAATTTATAAGCTCCAAAAACGTAGAGAAACACTGACTTAATCACCAAATACAAAATATTAAATGGCCGCACTGATGTGCCTTCGTTACCGGGCCAAATAAAATTCAATATCCCTTCCCGTAGGCTCAGAAATAATGAAGTGTTGTTCCTTAGCCATCATAGAACCAACTACGGATTCCATGCTCCCATGTCATAGTTATGTCGCCTTATAAATTCAAGACAGGATCTGGACTTCTTTGGCGTAAGTCTGTCCAGATTCAAACAATCTCTGATTAGATATTCTAGATCTTGTCTCCACCTTGTTAGTACTTTTCATATGTCCTTGCTTTTATTTTAAATTGCTATACCTTTTATTCTCTTGTATTTTATGTTGTTCATAATATATTTTATTGGTTGACTATGTCCGTTAATTTCAATAAATAAATAAATAAAAATTTCAAAGTGATGTTTTTTTAGCAATATTCCTTATTAACGTATATGTATATGATATATTCTTTTTAATTATTACATATGTATTAGAATACGCATGAAAATCAATATTTTCAATATCTAACTCCTATCATGCACCAGCATATTATATTTTAACTTTTTTTTTAATATGAAAGTATGTTCTAAGAATGTCGTAAACTTTAAAACAACGTGCTTTATATTTGGATACTGCATGGGTGATGTTAAAAAATCGATTCCGAATGTATGCAAAGAAAGCATATAAAAGCACGTCTTCAATTTTTTCTTATTTACTCTTTTAATGCCAGACACATTGTACTTCTCAATGAAAGGAGCGCCTTTCTCTCCAGACACTGGAAAGCTTCTCTTCCCAATCTCACCAAGACCTCTCTGTATAAAGATGAAATGGATGATAATACACAATTTGTGAAATTCAAGGGAATCTGGGATCCGCTGAGTAAATTGCGCTAGCGTGCGCCTGGTCGCGGATCTTATTACGTCAGGCAATAGGCTTGTTCCATGAACTGGAATAAATTGCTCGCTATCAGGTGGCCACATCAGTGGAGTTATAGACTATTTCATACACATTATGTGCATGAAGTGCCCCTGAAGTGGATGGTCCATTATAATAATAATATACCCTTCGTATTAGCTTCGCGTCTACAGTTTTATAACCGACGGATTAACGGTTCGTAATACAACAGGCGACGGTTATTGCGTTCAGTGGTTATAAAAATCAACTGTGCATCGCGACTGTGGTATCGCAAATGAAACACTTGAAATTATTTAAAATTTTATTGATTTACTTAAATCACTGGACACGAAATGAATCGGAGCACCGTTCTTTAATTTACATCAATTTCGTAATTCGCAATAATTATCACTAGAATTTTTCACACAGATATTTCTTTAATTCGCTGCACTTTTATGTATCGCAAGGTTTCGCCCAGGTTCGCACTAGTTCATTCACTCTAGTTTGCAAGTAACTATCTACTCTATCGCTTGTCACTGGTCAAACGAACACGGATTCGCCTTTCTATGTGTGTCGCTTGCTAAATCAACTCTAATACTTAGTGCGCAATTGTCCGGTCAAATCTTTGATAGTCAATGTTGCTTCGCGATGCTTCCAGAATCCAATGAACCGTCCCAGATCCTTCTAGCAATTTCCAATTCGCTGTAAAAGTTGTAGAGTGCTGTAAAATCCTCGATGGAACTCCAAGGATGTGTTGTGTACTGATACATACATTGGTGTGCGTTAGCGATGTCTGTGCGAGAAAGTGACAAAGTCGCTTCACGCTACACAGCAATGCGACAACACACTTAAAGTCATGGAAAGTATCGGTTATGTACACCGCGCGCATTGTATTGATGTTTAAAATAAATAAAAATTTAACATCATCATCGTCATCATTGGCGCTACAGCCTTGGCCTCTTCCGGAATTTTTCGCCATTTCACCCGGTCCATCGCCCGCCTTTTCCAGTTTGTCGCACCGATTACCCTTAGATCCCATCTTCGCCAACCATCCATCTTAACTTCGGTCTTCCCACACTTCTTCTCCCCTGTGGTTATGTAATTAAATTTAACATATTGATAATAATTATTTTTAAAACTTTCTGAAATTTCGTGGTGATTATCCATCATGTCGTTTTTAACCAAAATCTATTTTCAATATTATTTCAATTCCTATCAATAAGTTAATTAACCATTATACAAATTTATCTATGTAAAATGAAATATCATTTTAAAACGAGTATCGTTTCGGCCGATTTTTGACTATTCCGATTCCACAGACTTGCTTTTAAGACTAGGTTATCGGATATTAGAATCAGGTATTCATAAATAACTTTTATTTTTTTGTTTCAGGTAAGTGCAACCAACAAGCATTAATCGAGAACCGATCATTTCAATGAGTGGTAAAGTATATTTCTGATAAAGTATATTTCTGATTATTGAGGAGGCCAAGACCCACCAAGGGTTGTAGTGCCAAGAATGATGATGATGAAAGTATATTTCTAGTAAAGTAATATTTACATTTTTTCCTGGCCGGCTGGTGTATTGATTTGATTTGAAAATGTAGGAATATGGAACAGCTCATCGGCTACATAACAATATTATATACTGAAGTACTGCAATTAGTAGTTGGGGAAGGCTAGTATCTACTTTGCTGTAACTGCAGTTTTCAAGAGTTGAGGTATATCAGTGTATTTTACATTATATTTTAATTTGATAATTTTTTTGAGTTACACCATCTTTATATTCTAAAATCATTTTTATCTTATAGCTTGAAGTGTTAAGAATAATTTGAGTCAACACACATTCGAAAATTCCAAAAATTGGCTGACTTATAGAAATTTGAAGCTAGCGTAATGGGTACACTTTTAAACATTATTTTTTGCGTTTTTCTCGAAACACCCATTTTCAGAATGGCGGATAAAATATCTTTAAAAATATTGGTCCGATTTAGTGTTATTGGAAAAGTATCAATTACATTATCTATATATTTTAAATACACCTCTATGTTTACCTTTCGTTGACAATTTTTTCTTCGGGAAAAGTTGAATCTCAGTCACGGCAGAGCTCCACGGAAATGGACATGACGCGGCCATTTTTTTAAAATAATTATCTAATAAAATAATAGTTTTAAAAATACGTTAATAAGTGCCATTAAAAATTTCTTTGAAAAATTAATCTCCTTGTAGATCATAAAAAAAAACGAGCGAGCCTTACAGTAGTCGCATATGATGTGTAACATTCGACATCTCACAATTAAAAATATCAATTGAGCAGCGACAGAAATTTACCTCAAAATTTAAAAACGCTAAATACGGAAATATTTATTCGAATAATTATTCATTTTTGCTCATTTGCAGATTTTACTCAAACTCTGTTAAAAATTTACTTAATGTAAATTTTTACCAGTGTTTGTGTACTACATAATCTAATAAGTTAATAGTTTATAGTTTACTTACATATAGGCGTCAAAAATTCCATTTGACGGATATTAGAATCAGAATCGAAGAGGACCACTGTGATCATAATAAAGGGCGTCTCCTGTACTCTGGGCAAACCGCAGCGTTGGTATCGGATATCTTCCCGAGAGAGTTCAATTATTTATTGATATATTTCTCTGGAATAATCTGATCAATGCGGCGTCAATGCGCCCGAGTAGTGAGGGGCACCGGCCACGATGTAACTAAGCTCACTATTCTGCCATCAGTGCGTCCCTCACTACTCGGGCGCATTGACGCTCTGACGCTCTGCCGCTCGTGTCGTCCGCGGCCCAATGCGAATCCGATATCGATACACTACGCATTTATTCCGTTCTCAGTTTAGAATTTCAACTTGAATTTCTCGGTAGATACTAATAAATTTTGATGACACCGCATATGAATAAAAGACAGGCTTTTTCTAACGCTTCTTTCTTTGTACTTAAATATAAAAAAAAACTTATAGGTACCTTATTAATTTAATATTGATTGTCAATTGTCAATTTTATAAATGCGAAATAGGTGGATAACACAGAGTATAAAAATATACAGAGATGAATAAAACCTGTTCTTTAGGAAGCGGGTTGGGTCACAGCGGAAGAATGCCCCCCTCGCCTATTTAAGACACATTTATCCGGCAGCTAAAGTATTTTTTTTCATGCGTAATTAAATCCTCTAGTAAACAATTCATATTTTTTTACTACAGACGATGTATTTTTTTAATTTTTTAAATTTTCTCCCAAGCCGGTTTTTTTTTTAAAGCAAAAACGTCTTCTTGTAAAAAAGCGCCACTTATTTACTAAGACATTATTTATAATTTTTTCATAATTGTTTCATAATTTATTAGCTCATAGTAATTTTTTTTAATCAACATTTTTGGAACCAGCCATGGAAAATTTACTTAGTTCATGACTATATATTTTGGTGGTCTGTGTATTCTGCCTATATTACAAATGACTCATAAATTTCAAAACAGATTGCAAGTAGTGTACTGACTATTTTAGTCCTATACTTCTATTTTGGTCCGGCAGAGTGAGCAAATTTCACCATATTTTTTCATATCTTCTCTTGCGTTTTTCATCATATTTTTGTACGGAAATATATCATTTTAAAATTTATTCATCAGGTGATATATATTTTAAATATGGATGTCTTGTTAAAATGACACTAGCTAAATTATGTAATTGATTAATAAATTACTAAACCTTCGATGTTTTAAGAATGAAGAAAATTATCCCATACTGTTGTTTTTTGCTATAACTTTGTGGTTATTCATTATGAATATAATTAAACTAGTTAACTTTGTTTACACCACTAAAATTTATTTGGTAAAACCAACCGGTTTCGGAAACGACGTTCCTTCGTCAGGGTATACTTAATACTATTATAGTTTAATACTATTATATTATAGTATTAAGTATACCCTGACGAAGGACCGTCGTTTCCGAAGGAACGAGGTTTCCGGATTTACCAAATAAAGTTTAGTGGTGTAAACAAAGTTAACTAGTTTAATTATAAAATTATCTCAATTTGTGGGCCTTTTCTGACTTAATGGCCTCGCAAGATGTATTTCGTTTTCAATAATATTACAAGGTAAATGATTATTCTACATTTATTATAGTTATTGCGAAATCTGTTAGTTTGTTTACTTACAATTTACGTTTTAAAAAACATCGTTTTTTATCATATTTATTGATTCTTCCGTTTGTAAAGTACCTACTTTTCATTAATTCGTTATTCTTTTCGCGAGGGAGATGGATGATCTAACTGAAAATTGAGCCAAGTCTTGCAGGACGGCAACAGAACCACGTGACCAGATCAAGAGAGAGAGAGTTCCTCGTGGGTCTCGTCTGTCACAGTGTTATTGCATTGGACAGAAATAATCACGCGGCAGCCGAGACTACGCCGTGCACCCGTGTGGGAGTTGGTAATTTTAAATTGTCTGCGTCCCCCCGAAGCGCAGATGTCGGAGCCGAGGACACACCTCCCAGCATCACGGATGCAGGGGACGCGAACGCCGCTCTCGTGATTTCAATCATCCGGACATCGGGACTCTTTATTTATCGGGACACCTGTCCAGATAAATATTTTTTTATATATTTCGGGGGCCACTTGAGGTTGTGAGAACAGCGCTGTCTAACGTAGCGTCTTGATTAGTGATGGACATTATTAACTAACTAACTAACTAACCATCACATAGGATAGGATAGGAACGCCATTCTTCTGTCTTGGCACACCACTTTTGCTAAGGCTGCATTCATACATCTTCTCATACAAGTTCTACGGTTGTTGCGGCTTTTAACAGAGCCATCCTCAAATACTTGCAGTATCTGATCGCGCCAGGTCTTTTGCGGACGCCTTCTATTCCTGTTACCTTCAACACCCGCCTCATATATTTTCTTAACCATCCTTTCCTCGTTCATACGTTCCACATGACCAAAGCCTCTCAGCACTCCTTTCTTTTTATTTTCTACTATCTACCACACTACAGCCAGCATTACATTTACTTCTAATTTGTTCATTCCTCACTCCATGGACCAAAGACTTTCTACACAAGCGTCTTAGTGGCTTCCATATTGGATGCGTAAATCAAAATAATGCTAGCAAATCTATCCAGAAACGTTCTGCCAGCAGACTAAGGCGTCTGATACACATGCTTATTTAGTGGCACGTGAGCATGCGCAGTATCGACTTTGACAGTGGCATGCTTATTAGTGGCATGTGTGTACGCACATTGCTAGAAATGAGCATGCCACCTACGCCAATCAACCGCCGGTTGATTTATAAGCATGCCACTGTCATTCACCATAGAGAAGGGGTATCTTTGAAGCATGTGTGAACAGACTTGCTTATTATGAGCATGTTTATGTCATTCGCGGGCTTCGCGGCTAGTATTATCGATGCGATCTTCTCAGTCCGCGACAGATGAAACAAATATGGCGCGTTGGGGAGATGATAAAACATTACTTTTCGTGACTTATTATAGGAATCACGAATGTCTGTGGAATATTCGGTCACCGTTGTGTAAAAATAATATAGTGAGAAATAATGTTTACGAAACTTTATTAATAGGCAAACTAAAATCAAAAATGTGCGGATGGAAACTCGGGAACTTTTTTGATTTATTGGTTCACTTGAATTTTCTATTTCAGTTTGCAAAGTTTCCATTTTGAACAAGAGCGTCTCTATTCTATGACAAGAGCATGCCACTAATAAGCATGTGTGTTTGATTGTTAGCTTTGGGCATGCTTATTTATGAGCATGCCACTAATAAGCATGCCAGTAATGAGCAAGAGTGTACAGTTGTTAGGGCATGCTTATTAGTGGCATGCTCATTAGCATGCCACTAAATAAGCATGTGTATCTGTACCTTAATGCAAGCAAATCTATTCAGACGCGTCCTGTCAGTAGACAGCATGAGTTTTACGTAAACAGACATTTTAGAAAACAAAGAGAAAAATTAAATATTTATCTGACAGAATAGATACATTAAATTCAGTGACCATTGCATTAAAAAGATGACACACGAAAAAATGATAATAAAATGTGAATCATAATGATAATAGGAATAATACTAGAATATATACATTTTATTTCGCAGAAAACTTCTCATCAAGTACAGCTCGTATCAAAGGCGGCCCTCGTAGCCCAGTGGGCTTCCCACACCGAGGGTTCCGGGTTCGATTCCCGGTGAAGTCACAATTAATCTATGTGGTTTACTCAAGCCTGGGTGTTTTGTGATGTATTTCGCTTCTGTAATTGGGCCTCTTGGCCTGTTGAAGCGTAAAAAAAGGACTGACTGCATGCCACTGATTTAAAAAATTCGTGGAATCCCACGATTCTTTTGAAAACTAGCTGTAACCCGTCAAAAATGACGATACTTTTACATGCCGGTTCCTAAAGAATGAGTATTTATATACTTATTTATAGTCGGAACATGAAATGTTTCGTGTCTTTGCTAAGTCCTACGTGTACTGTATTTTTGACGAGCAATGCAGGCTCGGCGATAGCACCATCGCTATCGCATCGTTGGCGCCTTCGGGTTTGCTGGCCCGGGGTTCAAGCCCTTCTCCGGCCGTTTAATTTGTTTTTTTTTTATCTCTGTCGACTACTCTCTCCCAGTTCTGGCTCTCTGGAGCACATCTGACCATCTTTTGCTATAGCTGTTGCTACCCCGCCTCCTAAATTTGTTTATTGCATAGAAAATGAAAAAAAACCGCGGCGAACCAACGGTTGGCGACTTTTGCGCCAATGCGTAAGAATTATTGGCTCAAGCGTTCTACAGAAATAACACAATGTCACGAGGAGCGTTCGCCTATTTTTTCCGCCATTTTAAAACCCAGAGATAAAACGAATCGTGCCCACAGCAGTGTGTCAACACCGGACCATCCTTGACGTCGACATTTCTGCGAATAACACAGTGATTTATACACAACGTTGTATTCCACTAATTTGAGTTATATAAGCCTAAGCGCTTTCGATGGCCACGACCATCATGAGATGGCGGACCACTGTATTTAACATGATCACTTGTTTGACCAAAATAATGTTTGGGTCCTACATCTAGAGGCGAAGCGTCGTAAACTGGACGCTCTAGAAATACTAGAAATTAATAAAGCAATCAAAAATAAAGATAATCTAATAAACATGGAATGGATAGGAGTGCGGAGGTTAAGGGTGGTATTTGGATTTTGATTATATTTTTATTATTTACTTTATTATTATGAATTTCTAAGCTCTCTGAAATATCCATTTTTCTTCCTTTATTGCAGCAATGTAAAAGTGTTAAGTTATTGTGATCAAACGTATGACCGTTCATTTTGGCATTGACTTGTTGATTCACTTATCTATAATTATGTCCTAGCTGTGTCATCCTTTACTTGTGGGAGACATTTAACTAAATTTTTTTTGTATTTTGTCTTACCAAGCAATTGTCTCCCTATTGGATGACTGAATAAAATAAAAATAAAATATATATAGCATTCAAATACCTGCGTCATCCCCATTGTTAAAATAAGTATTATTGTGTGTAAAAAAATTAATTACTGTTATATATTATGTCAATAAATAACTACCCTCCCTCAACATCATCCCTTTACTTTCTATTTGTCGGCCATATTGATTTATAATTAGTTCTAATATTGCCTCTGAAGATGATGGTTGTGCCCATCGAAGGC
>JADDOH010009652.1:0-89056 GCA_016648135.1 Agrypnia vestita | reverse complement strand
TTATTGTTATTGTTATTGTTATTGTTATTGTTATTGTTATTGTTATTGTTATTTTTATTGTTATTGTTATTGTTATTGTTATTGTTATTGTTATTGTTATTGTTATTGTTATTTTTATTGTTATTGTTATTGTTATTGTTATTGTTATTGTTATTGTTATTTTTATTGTTATTGTTATTGTTATTGTTATTGTTATTGTTATTGTTATTTTTATTGTTATTGTTATTGTTATTGTTATTGTTATTGTTATTGTTATTGTTATTGTTATTGTTATTGTTATTGTTATTGTTATTGTTATTGTTATTGTTAGTGTTATTGTTATTGTTATTGTTATTGTTATTGTTATTGTTATTGTTATTGTTATTGTTATTGTTATTGTTATTGTTATTATTATTGTTATTGTTATTGTTATTGTTAGCACATGTCCAAGCAATCCCATAAGTTATTTCTGTATGTATACGAGTAGGGGCCATATTGAGTGTGTGCCTTCTGTCAGAACTTCTTCCACCAGTGTGACTCCCGTTACACCCTTAGAAAAGTCATCTCGGCAGCCTGTATCCTTGCTGTCACTCGCTCCGTCAGGATCCAAATTTGATGGCCATATTTTAGGGTGGGTCTGTACGCAGATTTGTGAACAGTCTGTTTTGTCGTATAACGCCGGCCGCAGCTCTGATTCTTCTGTCCGTCTGTCAGTTTAGTTTTTCAAAAAAATTATGTATTTTACGCAATTCGAATTGATTAGATTTAATTTGACAAAGACTTAAAATGACGCAGACGGATTAAAACTATAAAATGACCTGCCACAACAGACCAAACAATTGACCACTGACAAATTCAAAACAGATGTGACAAAAATGCTAAAACTCGGCCAATTATAAAAAATGTTTTTGTATCTAAATTTTATTATTAATATATTCCTATATTGAATCATGTAAAAAATGTTATAATATAATAATAATAATAATATTGGATTATTTATATAGCGCCATTTTTGTGAAAATTTCACCTCAAGGGCGCTTTGCACACAAAAAACTCTTACATACTAAAATCATAGAATCACAAAATGAAAAATAAAATGAAAAAGAAAAGAGAAAGAAAAATAGTTCAAAACATAAAATAGTAAAAAAAAACAATAATTTTAAAAAGGTTCTGGGAAAGATTTTGTAAACAAGTGCGTTTTAAGTCTTTTCTTAAATAAAGTCTCTGAATCCGTGTTTCGTATCAGGGAGGGCAAAGAGTTCCACGCTTTGGGGCCCGCCACCGCAAACGCCCGTTCGCTGAACCTAGTTTTCTGGAACTGACTTGCCGGTTCCACAATCCTTCCCACCGCTGAAGTAGACGCTGACCTAAGAGTTTGACGTCTCCCATTTATGTTGTCTGGAATACAGAGCTCCTGAAGATACAGAGGCGCCATGTTATGAGTTGCCTTGTACATCAACCAACTCAGTTTGTATACTTGGTAAAAAAAAATTATAAATGGTTTCGATTATATTTTTAAATAAAAAAAATAAAAAATATATTACGTCAGTGAAAATGATTTTATTAACCTGTTGTTTGAGACTTTCGAGCAAGGTACCTACGTGAATTGAAAGGTAAATGTTTTCGGTAATAAGACAAGTACCGTACATTATGTGCGCGCGTGTCAGACATCACTTCGCGGCACTTAAATACACAAGCGACAATGAATACAGTTAACGAATTTCTTCAAGGACTTTCTAAAATCAATATTTTTATATTGTATCAACACAGTTATGCCATAATAAACGAGTTTTTTTTTAAAAAAAACACGCAATTATAATAAGTTACAAAAAGGACACAATATTTTTTTAACGAATTACACGAAATCAAACCGAAGGCTTTCATACACCGATATTTAGAAAAATTCTTTCAACAATATTTAGAATAGATTTTCAGGTTTCAGGGACAGAAACAAAGGCTACTTTTTATCCCGTTAAAATAAAAGGACTTTTCGTGGTGACCTATTTTACAACTAAAGTCGACGAAAAAATGGTTGCGTTTTTTACGAACTCAATAAGTTCTATAAAAAAGTTTGTAATCACGTATATCTCTTTGTTAATTTTAACACACACATTGATAAAATATGACTAAAAATCTTTTTAAGTTTTCTATACAAATCTACACCCTGTGACCGATTTGACAAAAAAAATTTGACATTGCAAAACAATGTAATCTTTGTATCCCCCCACAAATTTATTTTTAGCTACAAACTAAACCCGGGCAACGCGGGGTACGAACAGCTATTTTATATACAAATCTACACCGTTTGACCGATCTGACCCAAATTTTGGAACAGGTGCAAAGGAACGGGTCCAAATAAACAAGTCCATTTACTCGTACCAAATATTCATTGCCTATAAGTATTTCATATGATCCTTACTTTCCTCCTTCTCGAATCAGTTTTGACTTGTTAACATTAATAAAAAGGACACTTTCCTTCACTTCAATTTAACCATAGTAAATATTATAACGAAATGGCAAAAGAGATTGCGTAATGAATTCCTCATAATATATTAATGACGACAATAACATAGAAGCCTCCAGCATTATCTACCACACTCTCGTACTAACTTACTTACCATCACGCAATTTCCCCGTAGATAGAGCGCCACTCTTCGGTCCTGACATACAACTCTCGCCTCATCTACATTCATACATCTTCGCATGCGAGCTCGACAGTTGTCGAGGCTTCTAACGGGATCATCTTCCAGTATCTGATTAATCTGGTCGTGCCACGTCTTCCACGGTCACCTTCTCTTTCTGGCACCGTCATCATTTGCGTTATATACTTTCACAACATTCTTTCCTCGTTAATTCGCGCAACATGCTTTGAAATTCGGGAAACGACTACAAACGCCTAGAACAACCCAGAAGCGACGCGAACCTTCTCGTAAACACTAAAAATAGTTCGAAACCAACGTGATCACATATAAATAGCGCGGATCTAGTTTGTTTTGACGGATCGTTCAGTGCGAAGTAAGACGCGAGACGATGGCCAGGTGTGCCCAGTCGTAAAATTGCGAAGCGACAGATATCGAGCGAAATGATCGGGACGAGTACCTAACTCGCGATTTAAATAATGTGCGATGATTTGAATGGAATAAATAAAGTGATAAATTAAGGTGCAATGATTTGAATGGAATAAATAAAATGATAAATAAAATACCCAGAGATAGTGAAGTGATCATAGACGAGTGATAAATAACGAAATATTGTGATTTAACGAAAAGCGTTAAGTTTTATTCGTGTTAAGTGACTTTGTTGAAACTGTCATTAATTAAAAAATTCTTATATGCACCTGGTTTAACCAAATCCATAGAACTTTGGAGGAAATTAATTTACATTGGGAATATTTCAAATAAAATAAGCAATCTCACAAAAAACAATTCTAAAACTGCTTTCTATTCATATTCTAATTTAAATAAATTACTCTTCAATTGTAAAGATAAGCAGGAGTGCATGGATAAGAGTGGCACCTATGACATAACATGCAATGATTGTGATGCTATGTATATCGGGCAACGTGGTAGAGATATAGGCACAAGAATAAAAGAACATCTAAGAGCATTCAGAGGACTATCCGGATACTCTGAGATGGCGGACCACTGTATTGAACATGATCACTTGTTTGACCAAAATAATGTTAGGGTCCTTCATCTAGAGGCGAAGGGTCGTAAACTGGATGCTCTAGAAATACTAGAAATTAATAAAGCAATCAAAAATATAAATAACCTAATAAACATTCAAATACCTGCGTCATCCCCATTGTTAAAATAAATATTATTGTATGTAAAAATTAATTACTGTTGTATATGTCAATAAATAACTACCCTCGCCCCCCCCCCCTCTCCCTCTCCGTCATCCCTTTACTTTTTATTTGTCGGCCATATTGATTTACAATTAGTTCTAATATTGCCTCTGAAGACGATGGTTGTGTTCATCAAAAGCGCTTAGGCTTATATAACTCAAATTAGTGGAATAAAACGTTGTGTATAAATCATTGTGTTAATTTATAAATCGCTAATAAATTTTCAGTGTTTTCGTTTGTCTCCCGCAGCCACGATCCGTGACAGTATTTTCTTTGTATTTAGCTGCATTAGAAATATGTTTTATGCGTCTTTCAAATCTTAAAAGTCAAACTTTTATAATATGAAATGCGCAGCAGGACCCTACCCGGCGCACCTTTGCAGCGCCTGCCGTCAACAACACGTGCACACACAATACGAAGTGCACAAAGTTGAAAGTTATATGAAACAAAGTTATGGGCCTTATTGTGCGCACTTGCGCCAGAATAGAGGTGGAAGGAAGCACGGGACGGAGGCTATTTATTACCAAAAAACTTCCACAAGCCTTTCTTTAAAAGAAAAAGAATCAAATTGTTATAAACAAAATGTATAAAGGGTGTACCAGAGCTAGCAGCAGAAACTTGGATTGTAGATTCCTGCCTATGTTATGAGTCTAAAATGTTCAAGCAATCATGACCTTTGGTTATAGAGTTTGCATATTTTTTTCAATATATCTGACATATTTTTTGCAAAAAGTTGAACAATCATTACAGTAAATTATGTCGATTGTGAAAAGTTCATTCGATTTAATACAAGTCGAATAAAATGATAAAAACCTTGGAAAAATTGAAAAAAGTTTTTTTTTTTACAAGGTTTTTATCATTTTATTTGAGTTGTATTGAAGAAAGTGAATTTTTCAAAATCGATATAAGTTACTGTAATGATGGTTCAACTTTTTGCAAAAAATAAGTCATAAATATTGAAAAAAAAAAGCAAACTTGATATTGCATATCTCTATAACTATTGATATTACGTCATGTTTGCTTGAACATTTTAGAATCATAACAAAGGCAGAAATATACTGGCCAAGTTTATGCTGCTAGCTCTGGTACACCCTGTATAATAATTGTTCACAATACTTTTCAGATAAATTCCTGCCTAAATAATTTAGGCATTATTATATACAAATAAAACAAAGTCTCTAATACTTTTTTCAGGTAAATTCCTGCCTAAATAATTTAGACATTATTATGTACAAAATGTAACGAAGTCTACAATACTATTCAGGTAAATTCCTGCCTAAATAATTTAGGCATTGTTATATAAAAAATTTAATGAAATTTACAATATTTTTCAGGAAAGTTCCCGCCGTAATAATTTAGACAGGAATGTACTCGAAAAGTATTAGGAGTTGAAAATGTTCAACCATGCTTGAGAGATAAGCGACATCTAATTTTTACTTCCTTTATATTAACTCGTGGCGTCTGCTTGCTTGCCGTCAACAAAAACTTTGTATCGATTTTTGACCCTTTTCCCGTGATCCAATCGAGCTGAAACTTGGCAAGCAGACTCGTGGCAACGATCAAGAAGATCTATCAAATTTTCGTTAAAAAAATTAATAATTTCTGATTTTTAGAAATTTTATTGTTTTTTTTCAAATTGGAATCATTAGAAAAGTTTGATTAGAAACGGCGCGCCGCGGCGGTCCGACATCGTCGCGAAATATTTTCTAAATTTGAATTACTCCGTCGGTATAATAAGTACATCACTATGAATTTCGAAAATTTACAAAACAATTGGTTCACAGATGACAGCAAAATTGGGTTTTTTGGGAAAAAATCAAATAATAATTTATTTCTTTTAGATTTCTGCTTAGCTTTGAAGAATTCTACATTACTCAAATCTGATTCTGACTAAATCATTTGACGCTGGAAATTCATAAGGTACGATATTGATGATAATTGAATCTATCAAAATCTTGACATCTCAAAACATCTGACATTTTAGAAATATATTAAATTTCTGTAAGTTAAGTGTTATGTTATATGTTTTAATTCGTCTTTAATTATTGTTATATTTTACAAAGAAAGGGAGTATAGTAAAAACTTGGTTATTATGAGTTACTTTTTTACTCCCTTTATATTAACTCGTGGCGTTTGCTTGCTTGCTTGCCGTTGAGAAAACTTTGGATCGATTTTTAACCCTTTTCCCGTAATCCAATCGAGCTGAAACTTTGCTAGTAGACTCGTAGCGACGATCAAAAAGATCTATCAAATTTTCGTTAAAAAATTAATAATTATAGTATAATTTTGGATTTTTAGAAACTTTTAATGGTTTTTTCAAATTGGAATCATTACAAAAGTTTGATTACTACCAACGGCGGCCCGATAACGTCACGGAATATTTAAAATTTGAATTACCCCGTCGGTAGGTATAATAGGTACTTCACTACGAATTTCGAAAATTTATGACAATTGGTTCACAGATGACAGCACACTTCGGTTCTCTGGGAAGAAATCAAATAATAAAGAGATATTTTTAGAAATTTCTGACATAGATATTTGTCTAGACATGTTTCATTTTCAGTCAATCAATTATTACATGATGGTAAACTTAATTTACAAAGAAAGGGAGTCAAATAAAAACTTGGTTTTTATGGGTTAGTTTTTTTTATCTTCTTCTCCTTGTGTTGTGTCAGGTCCCTCCAACGTTGGTTATCACTTGAGAGTACATCTCCCTATCTCTAGCGGCTCAAAACATCTCTTCCACCGTCTTTATTCCTGCACAATCTCGTATATTATGGAGCCTTGAGATCTGCTTCCTGTCGACATCCCGTTTCTCCTCGATCTTGCCCTAATTTTATATATTTTCTTATATATACATAATTTAAATGAAATACTAAAAATCCAATCTCTTTAATATAAGTCGAATTAAATGATAAAAACTTTGCAGAAAAAACAAAAAAAGAAAGAATGGAATGAATTTGATTGACCATGTGGAAAAATTTATGAGGTGAGTGTTGAAAGCAGCAAAAACAGAGGACGTGCGCAGAAGACCTGGCATGACCAGATAAATCAAACATTGGAGGATGGCTCTGTTAGAAGATTAACAGCCGAAGAGCGTGCATGAAAATATGTATGAAAGTGGATGTGACAAAAGTGGTGTGCCAAGACAGAAGATAGTGGCATTTTTCTGCATAGCTCTCTGGAAAATGGCGCGAGGGGGTTAGGTTAGGTTAGGTTAGAAAAATCTTATATAAATTTCTAAAATTAATGAATATTAAATATTCGATGTGAGTTACCTAAGTTGCTATCGTGATACGAGGGGTTGTATAAAAATGAAGTTAGCAATTTTCCCCTGAGCTGTTTCTGAGATAAATACAAAAAACCTGTCACTACTCAAGGAAATTTCTCTGGAATCTACAATTTCCAAAAATTTGATAATGTGAAATCGGTGAACGTTGCATTGTTTATACCGGTCACTTAAATTATTTTGAGTAAGTCCAACACATATGAAAACCCAAATAGACTTCCATACCTACTTTCCCATATAAAAATTCGTCTCTCTGAGACATCTACAAAATACTTCATTAATGATCACTTAGGCCAGCTTATGTAGGTCATAAGCCCTGTGCTTCCAAAAAAAAGATTTTTTATCATTTTTATTATTTTATTTTCGCTTCAAAAGGCCAAGAGGTCCAATTGCAGAAGCGAAATACATCAAAAAACACCCAGGCTTAAGTAAATCACATAGATTAATATTGACCTCACTGGGATTCGAACTTGGAACCCTCGGTGTAAGAAGCCCGTGTCATACCCAATTGGCTACGACGACACATTTCCCAAATAAATAGCTTCGTTTCTATGAGACTTCTATAATTTATCTTAATTTAACGTTTGCTACTTCCTTCTGCGGAAATGTCTGTCATTGAAGTTATTATCATACAATTAAAACATTAAAGTACCTATATTCAACACTAAAAGAATTTATTACTCAACATGGATGTGAAGTTTAGTCTCTTACTTAAGCGCAAGAGTGTATCATTTTTCTTAAAATTATGTATTTTATTAGTAATACGTTAGTTAGCGCAACTCTAACTATAAGCTCTTGCGTAAAAAATAATGTGAAAGCTTATAGTTTTAGCTTAGTTATAGTACAGCACAAGTTATAGCTCTTACGGTAAGGTTGGTGTTTGTGTTAATTAGTCTAAAGCCTTTAAACCTTTCTTCGAACTAACTTAATTATCTCGTAACATTGTCTTGGCAGCCATTAAAACTAGAACAAACTAGAAGACCTTTCTAAGTAAATCCATAAGCTTTTTAAATCATACTGTATTTTGAAAAATAATTAACAAATCACGTTTTAGAAAAATTTAAAAACATATATTTTTAATATTTATAGAAAATACCTTGTAATTATTTTTAATTTAAATTAAAAAAATTAACTGTCTTTCTTATGTTAAGTTAATATTATATTTATCCAATTGGTTTCAAAAAAGGGTAGAATTTGAAGTTAAAAAAATATCTAAAACATAAAATTATTATCTTTTATTTACAAATATAATGTTAAAGAAAAAAAATTCGTTCTATTATATTAATGATTACATATTATTTTGGAAAATTCGCATCAATATTTTTACTATTATCAAATTAAGCTTAAAGCTTGTGGTATAAAAATAGTACTGACTTTCTGGTGCCCTCGAATGGGACTCGAACCACCGATCACTGGATCACTAAGTGAGAGTCAAAACCACTACACCAACAAACTACAATAAATATGATGAAAACATATAGGAAAATGACGCTGAAAATCTGAAAATATCGGAATAATTTTTAAGCTGCGAATGGTATTTCAATTAAGTTATTTATGATATTATGTAAACTTTTATGTACTTTAGGTATTTCTTCTTAACGATTTAAAATTATTTAATATAGGACCAACATTATTAAAACGTCAAAAAAAACAAACAACTCAAATGTTCTTTTGACTCTGATGTTAAAATTTTGACCTGTTTTTCCAATACAAAAAATAGAAAAATATTAACAACCATGTTCATTAACACAAAAATTGCTTAATTAATCCTTTTTGTCATTTGAATCTAAGCTACAGCATTTCTTATTTCCAGTTTCCCTATAGTGTAATGCAGACAACTTGGTTTCGAATAGGCTAATGTAATTATTATATTGTATACAATATATTTTTCTCAAGCAATATACCACATTTAAAAACATAATGCAAGTATACATAAAATCATATATTTACGACGCGCCTCTTTTTACCTTACAGCTAGCAAATTTAAAATCACGTTATAAATCTTTACGCTTGGTACAACAATAAAGCATAAATATTTTTTGAATAATATAATACTACCTGCGAAATTCCGCTTAATGTAAACTGAACAAAGGAAAGCTCAAACATATTTTATTGTTGCGAAAGGAACTACCCCTGTTCTAGAATAACAAAGCGGAACTTCTACGCATTTCCAAGCCATGAAAAGAGGGTTGCTGTTGACAGTTCGGGGACCTTCGAGAAAGCCACAGGCTTCGGATATTACGAGTATGATACTTGCTAGGAAGTAGGAGGTAATCTGCCACCGAATGTCAGGTTATATGAGCGATCGTCGTGAATTTAGAGTCTAGAAAGGTGAATTTAGTTTATGAAAAACTTATATATTTCAAAAAACGCGTACAATTTCTCAGATACATATAAATGTTTTAAAACCGTCTTATTTAGCTTCCGTTTACTGTCAGACAGAAATATTGTAATCAATATTTGACTCTCCTTCCCGAAATCATCCCAAAAAAAAGACGGATGACAATACAATAATTAATTTCACATATTCAGTTCAGTTACTATTCAAAATTTTCTTTTAAACATTTTATGTACCGGTGACGTCTGTTGGTTTGTGTTATTATAAAAGTGACGTTTAAGTTTTGAGGTCAATAGCATTCGAAAAAAAATATATATCTATTTTATTCGACGCAATTCGAATTATTTCCAAGATGTAATGTAAAAAACTAACCCATAAAAACTAAGTTTTTATTATACTCCCTTTCTTTGTAAAATATAACAACAATTAAAGACGAATTAAAACATATAACATAACACTAAACTTACAGTAATTTAATATATTTCTAAAATGTCAGATGTTTTGAGCTTTGATAAGACACTTCATGCTTTGAAGATTAAATTCTAAAAACATTTGTCAGTCAATTTAGATTTTCGACATTCGTAGTGAAGTACCTATTATGTATACCGACGGAGTAATTCAAATTTAGAAAATATTCCGCGACGTTATCGGGCCGCTATGCTAGTAATCAAACTTTTCTAATGATTCCAATTTGAAAAAACCAATAAAATTTCTAAAAATCCAAAATTATACTATAATTATTAATTTTTTTTAAGGAAAATTTTAAAGATCTTCTTGATCGTTGCCACCAGTCTACTTGCCAAGTTTCAGCTCGATTGGATCACGGAAAAAGGGTTAAAAATCGATCCAAAGTTTTTTCACACGGCAAGCAAACAGACGCCACGAGTTAATATAAAGGGAGTAAAAACTAAAAAGTAGAAAATAATATTCTGTAAAAAAGGTAATAAAAACACAGTAGAGAGGGATTTGTATTCAACAGTCATAGAAGTTACTAATAACGATATGGTTACATTGATAAAATCAATATTAATCAATAAATTAAAATAAAAATAAATTTAAAAAAAGCGTAGGGTGCTTTTTCTTGTTGTTAAAAAATATTTTCTTCTTTAGTCTTTATTTTACAAATAATAATAATATTTATTTTATTTAAATATTCTTATATGATCACACTACATTTATTAATTATTTGTATTAATTAAAAATAAAATTTAAATAGCATGTTCTCAAACAGCAATTGTATGCTGGCATAAGGGGACGGAAAATAAAGTAAAATAATTGGGTACACATATTAAATATCAGCACATGATTTGTTAAACAGTTATCTCCTCCCCAACACAAGTCCCCTCAGCTGTTTATTGACTACTTCTACACTATTTAATTCCTTTATGCAATTGGGCATTCCATTACAAAAAGCTTTTATTTCCGCTAAATAGTTTGTTACTGTCGTCTTTATCAAGTATTTGGGGTCTTGTTTTCACGACGTTGATTACACCTTTAAGAGACGTCGCAGAAAAACCGAAGGTGTAATTAGTACATTTTGCATATTGGCGACCTTTATCGTAGAAGAAGTGAACATTACACAACAAAGTGCATATAATTTACGACCTCGGAAGAAATAATCAGTTCAGCCTACACCTCCGCCGTGATAGGATGCCCTCCTGATGATGTTGAATAAGACTTCAGCGAAACGTCGAGATGTGTTTCTTGGTAAAATATACGGTTCTTATAAAATATCCGTTTTAGATAACACATAAATATATCCAACGAGCGTAATAATACTCTTAAATCTTTAATGTTACTTCTATTTTGAGTGTTGGGATATAACAGGACTGTCATACATCTTCGTCTTATCTATTTTTGACAGTTGAGGTAATAGTCATTAAAATAACAATTTTGTTATTTTCGGAATACGTCCGATTGTCTTCTGGCAACGCTTGATCGGTTCCACCACTCTTCCTGCACCTGAAGTAGAGGATGACTTTAGAGTTTGGCATCTGCCATTCTTGTTGTCCGAGATACACGACTCTTGAAGATATAGTGAAGCACTGTACAGTTTGGCGTATAGAAGGTTGTAGATTGTAGAGTATGGCGTTCTATTTTTTCTGACGACGATGAGATTAAGTCATCGTTCTAAATACTATGAATATTTCTGTATAATTTTCACAGAATTTGGTAAATAGATATCTCAATCTACAATCCGTTTCTACCCTTTGTGTACTTGAAGGAATTGAAAAATAATTTTTCCCGAAAATCCTGAAAATTAAAAAAGGCGTGCCCGACCTTATTTCAATTTTATTGTGTCGGCCACGAGGGGTCGCTTTGTATTCTCTAAATCGAGGTGCAAGCGAGCGGAAAAAATGTATTATTACGCTACCCGAAAATCATATCTTGGGGGTTAATTATACTTTTGATGACAAGTTTTCCCCATAATCTAGCAAAAATTAAAACGTCAAAATCTGGTGACGTTTTCGTTTACATGTCACGGAAAAGCAAAAAAGATACCGAAAATTAATATGAATTTAATGCGAGCAGTTAATGGTTTGAAGGATTTTATTTACTTCTTGACAAAATTCACCAACTTTGACAGATTTTATTAGAAGATAAACCAGGCGATAATTGGACTATAATTGACTTTCCTGGGGTATTCTGACATGTTTCTACCGCCTTTCTGGCATAGGGATTCATAATCACGGCATATAATAGACTCTGCAATTAGATACGAAACTTCGACTAAAAAGGTCAAAGAAACACGGCAAAATTCCATAGAAAACTAACAACAGGATACAAGGCGGCCTCCGAAGTCCAGCGGGCATAACACTGGCTTTCCATACCGGGGATTCCGAGTTCGATTCCCGGTGAGGTCACAATACGTCCGTATAATTAACGCAAGCCTGAAGTGTTTTTGTGACGTGTTTCGCTACAGTAATTGGGCCCCACGGCCTGTTGTAGCTCAACAAAAAAGAATACTTGCCACTATACTATCGAGACACTACAAGCCAGACATGGAAAAATATTCTGAATACAGCATTTATGATTGACTTCTCCGTATATCTCTCTCTTATTGATTTAGAGTCAACTTCGTGGAAAGACGTGAATGATTTATATATAAATAATATTTTTTCAATTGATTGAGCAACATTGTAGATTGACATTTTTTAAAATATTGATTGTATTATTTGTATAAATCTACTTATATTATTTGATTAATTACACCTACAAGTTTCGGAAATACCTTTTCATCGTCAGAGTGTTATATATATGTCAAAATATCAAAATGAATAATGTCTTTTGTTTTTTGTTTTTCTTAATTATTTGTAAATTTATTTTAAATATTATTGCTGAAGTTTTTAATTACTCGCAATTATTGGAAAATTTTTTAGAATTGGGCTAGTAGTAAAATTTAATTGATAATTATTATTTTTTTGTTTACTAATACATACTTTATAATTTCTAATGATTCTAAATTACTCAATTTCAGACCAATATTATTTATATTTGAAATAGAAAGTCCTAAATTTTTATCAAAACCGTGATAAAAAAAAACGATGGAAAGATATTTCCGAAACATGTAAGTGTAATTAATCAAATAACATAAGTAGATTTATACAAAGAAAACAATCAATATTTTTATAAATAATAAACTTGTATAAGTCCACCCTCCCCCACACATAATCCGTCCACCTCTATCAGTACCTAAGATATTTTATATTATTTCAATGCTTGTTAGTTTATATTCTCACCTGTAGATGAGAACATCTATAATTCTCGAAACTAATTGTGTATACTTCAACTCAAATGTGGTCGTCCTGGAAACCCTCGAATTTCTGATTCAACATTCTCGCGACAGAATATTCAACATGTTTTTTAAAAGATAATTAACTATTCACAAATATTTATGGTATAGTAGTGATGCTTCATTTGATTGTACTGATTGCGCTGTTGAATAAATCAAATTCATTGAAGTCAGCTTTGAAGTGCAGGGAAGGCACTGTAGAAAAATGCGTTCCGAAAAAAAAAGAAATAAGCAATCTCTACGTCTACCCAATGTGATATTGAATATAAGTAAGCTGAGTATACAATAGACTGTGCAATAAAAGAATCTCTGTCATGTCTCCATTCTTCAGGAACTCCGCACTAAAGAAAAGCCTTCCACAACATACAGGGAAGTACTTCATTCGTACTTTGTTCATGTTGCTAGAAAAGAGAAAGACATACTAAAGAAATTCGTCATCAACTGGATTATGCAGTCACCACATTGAAGCATGAAGAATGTATTTATATATTTTGTAAACACACGAACTTTTCTATTTAACTGGCAGAATATATGATTCATAAAAAAATAATTGCAATAGGAGAAAAATATTTTATTTACATACTTTAGGTTGATAATAATTATTAAAGAATTACTTAAGACAAAGAATATACAAATAGAATTAATAACAGTTTAATGGACTAAATTTTTACTTATGTTTTGTTCCCCATGAATTATATTTATTTGTTTATTTTAAAAGATCCTAATTATTGTTCATTTCCATTTTTAATATATTTTGGTTTTATCTTTTATATTTTTTTCTTTAGTTTATTTTATCTTCTTATCTTATTTATCTGTTAAATTATTGGTTAAATTATCTTTATTTTAAAGGTCTCTAATTGTTACTGTTTGCTTGTGAACTAATAATCGTTTATATTTATTGTTCATTTATATTGTTATATATTGTTAAATTTTATATTATTCATTTGTCTCAAATATGTTCTATTTATATTATTATTTTTAATTATTTACTGTAAAACGTGTTTTATGTTAGGTGTATAAAAATCCTTTTAATTTTTTTGTGCTGTAAAAGCCCACTAGGGCGTTAATTATTATTAATAAATAAATAGATATGCATAATTTTGATTAATGACACCACCTTCGCCTCAGCGCCTAGTTATAAGCCCAACAATCGCAGAGCATGCATGAGAAGAAGTATGAATGTAGCCGAATCAAAAGTGGTGTCCCAAGATATAAAAATGTAGCCTCTGCCTACCACTGCAGAGAAACGGCATAGCGGTTAATTAGTTAGACATTTTCAAAAAAAATATTTGTTTCTATGGTTTTTCTCACAGATTAAAGATATACAAATATTTTTAGTTATCGCTCATTCAAAAATTGCCTGGTATGTGAATTTAAAAACGAATGACAGTATTCTTTTGCTTTTTTCTCCAACTTTCATTTTCAGATTAGTGAAGATGATATCTCAAAAACGATCGATCCAATTTCGTTCAAATTTTGCTCACATTTACGATGTGTCTAAATTTTTTTTGTAAATAAAATACGCCGTTTGCTTACTATCAATTTTCAGCTCATAAGCACAAATTTTTTATTTATTTTGAATTATCATTTCCAAGCAAATGGGAATCTGTAATTTGCCTTGATAGTGGTTACGCCTCTAAACAATAAACAAAATATATGTATGAACATTTTTATTTTTATTTATACCTGATCGTTTTTATATTGATCCCGGAACTATAAAATAACCCACTGAAGGGTAAAGTACATAAACTGAAAAGAGAATTTCGAAAAGATGTATTCAATGGAACCTTTTAGCAAATTATGAAAATTGTCCCGAATATATTGGGTTAAAATGTTAGACCCATCCCTTATCTATATATAACAAATTCGAGTTCGAGAATACGGTAGGTCTTCTATGCGTGAATATTCACTTGTGATCTTTTAAGGAAATGAACGTTCGTGTCCAATTATCATCGAGTATATAAATTTACATAAGTAAGTGCAAAATTCTCGTATAAGGCCGTAAATTTAGATAAACAGCACCATAAATTTGATTGAACTCTGGAAAAGATAAACCGCCTTAGGATACTGATAGCACGAAAGCTTCAGTAGGTTAGAACCCTATTTTATTATTTTTTTTATTTTTTTATATTTTTTTATTTATTTATTGTTTATTTACATTAAGATTAGTTGATACAAGATACTAATAAATGCCACACTAGGTAAAAACCTGTTCTGTGGCAGTTATTCTCATATGGTATTTATTTAGTGGATAAAAATGACAATTGAAGAATCTAAATATAAAAGAAAATAAAAAGAAAAAATATACATATAAAATCAAGATAAAAATTTAAAGTAAATCATAGGAATAAATCTAAGAGAAAAGAAAAGAAAATACACATATAAAATTAAGATAAAAATTTAAGTACAAAAATAAATATTATATTATAGTATACTATAACTTATATAAATATTTTTTGCCAATTCAGAGGTCAAGGGCGGATCACTTCTTCAGCATACCTTCTACCTGATATTTTTATAAACTTATTGATACGATGTTTAAAAGGTTTGTGTACAGTTATTTCTTTAGTTTCATTGGGTAACTTGTTGAAGACAAGCGGGGCAGTGAAATTATATTGTCTTTGCCCAAAAGACGTTTTCCTTTTAGGTACCTCAAAATTAATTGTATTTGCCAATCTTGTAACCCGTGTTTGTTGTGTACGATTAAAATTTACCTTGTCCTTGTGGAATTTTAAAAGTATGGTTTTAAGGTATAATTGTCTCGGATCAAGAACGTTAAATATTCCAAACAAATCATCTGAAGGAAACATTCTCGATTTCTTGGTGATTATACGCATGATGCATTTTTGTGATTTTGTCAGCGGATCCGTGACTGATTTGACACACCCTCCCCATCTAATTATGCCATAGGATAATAGGGATTGAGTGATGGAATAATATATAGTCCTGAGGGATACAATATCTACCACATTTCTCAGACTTCTATATATGTATCCCGTTTTCATAACCTTATTAGAGAGATCTTGTATGTATTCCTGCCAACTGAGTTTGTTGTCAATTATAATTCCTAGGTATTTGATGTCACATGCTTTTTACAGACATATACAGTTGCATCTATTTGGTAAACTACAGTTATGTAACTGTATTTGATAATTTATGATGTCTTTAGGTTGACCAGCTTCTGTTGGACTGAATGTTAGGTACTTAGTTTTTCCAATGTTCAGAGAAAGTAAATTTCGATCAAGCCACTATGTGTTCATAATTTTTCGAAATTTTCTTGTATTACTTTGTAAAAATCCATTTAAAAAATATATTAAAAAATGATAACTATTTTTACTTTCATTATTATGGGAAGGCCGCAAATGCTTCAGATTGTTTCAAAATAGGCGCAATGACTGTGTTGGTGAGTCTAAAAGTTTCCGGAAAAACCTGCTCTAGAATGTTCTGGAAGGAGAAAGTTCTAGAAAATTCCCGAAAGTTCTATAAGGTTCTAAACTAAGTGGCGGAATGTGTCGGTGTTCTAGGAGGTTCCTTTACATACAAATTTCTTGAAAGTTCTGGAAGAAGAATGTTTTAGAAGGTTCGCTAAAGTTCTATGACGATCCAAACAGTGTTCGAAAAATCTACGCGTGCGAAGCCGCGCAGGCACAGCTAGTTTATTTATAACGATTAGAACGTTTCCGATGTAGCGCATCATCTTCAGTAATGTTGCTAATACAAAACTTAGACTAAAGGACGGCGTGAGGATTGGAGTGGAGATTAGAATCCGGTGGGTGTGTGGGCGTGGTCACTAGGCGTAAAAGAGGGGACTTAGTAGATGGCGTTCGAATGTTGATAACATTTTTGTTACTCTATTATTTTTTAGTTTAAGATTTTCATAATATTCTCCCTTCCTCTTGATTATTTTTAAGAATATGTATACAGGTACTAGGTGTCAAATAATTTCATTTCTAAACGAATACCTTGCGCCACCTAGAAAGGTAAATAACTTAATATAGAGTAATTAAAATAAACAAATTTTTTGTAAGATATATTTTCAGTGTTATGTAATTTTTGTGGGTATGCCCATAACCTGTATAGAATTAATTAGTTAGGAAAATTATTTTAGTACAAAATCATACTATTTTATTTCTCGGGTTTCACCCAAACCTCAGCCTGGGAAGCCCGGGCTGTTTCTACGCCAATGAATTATATTTATATTTCGTTTTAAGCTTTTCATTAATTATTTATGTTACACAAAGTATTATAATTGTTTGCAATAAAACATTAATGGTTTAGTTAAAATTACATTCATTCACTTCATTTTATGATATTTATAATTAATTGACATTGTAAATATGTTAACTATTCAATAAATAATGGTTTTATACAAAGTTTAATTATTAACCAGCTTACCCGCGTGGCTTCGCATGCGTAGATTTTTAGTAACTTTTAGTCATATTTTATCAATTTGTATATTAACCTTAACATACAGATATTTGTCGCTGCAGACTTTTTTATACAACTTTTTGAGTTCTATAACTACTTGATAGAAAGTATTTTAACTTCTCTTAGCGTTATGTAGCGTTTTTTCGACCATTTTTTCGTCGACTTTAGTTTAAAATAGGTCACCACGAAAAGAAATTTTATTTAAATGAGATAATATACTACCTATGCTCATCCTGGAAGTCCTTTCTAAATATTGGTGAAAAAATTTTTGAAATCGGATGAATAGTTTCGGAGTTTACCTCCTACATCCAACTTATAATCTTTATACATTAGTATAGATAATAATAATAATTTTGCCATAAAGTTATTTTGTTATTATTGAAGAACTTAATCATATAACACCGTAATTAGTTTTTTCTATTCTGGACTAAAAACTATGTTTTATTGCGAAAACTAAACTAAAAGTATTAACTAAATACGACAATTAGCCGCTTTAAACCACTTGTCCCACGGTGATTATAAAACTTTTTATTATCATTTACAAAGCGTCGCGTCGGAGGGAAATCGTCTGTAAACTTTTGCCGTTTTCTGTATTTATATCTTTTAATTTCCCAAATGCAAATTCGGGAACACGGTCCAATTTAATTTAAGGGTGTGTCACTGTTTTTCGGGACACATTACGTGAGTTCTCTTCACAGGTCACCGGGGTCACACAATTCAATTAGGTTCTGAACTCGGATATTCCACTTTGTATTATTTGTGCGTTCGTGATTTTTTGTGTTGTCTTACTTTCTCGCTTAACCTTTCCCATACCGTGCTAAACTTGAAGCGCAAGTTCCGGTGCTGTGAACATGTAGACTTTTTTCCATTTTGAAATCGGAGAAATATAAACATTATACGTTTTTTCTTATATTAATCTATATAGCTATAATATATAATTATAATAATAGACAATATATGTTACTTCAGGGTACCTTGTTAATGAATATATGTCACGAGGCGCAGTCTGAGCACGTCCGTTCGTGTCGGGAGTTTATCACCAAGTGAAGTCTAGCAAGTCATAATCTGTATATGTGTGAGAGGTGGGTATTTCGGACATTATTAATCTTAATGGCTTTTGGGTATTTAGTCTTGATTATTGGGTATTTCCGGCTATTATCTGCCTTATTGGTGTTTGACTGACTCATTGTGATGCGCTTTGTACTCGATGATGTGTCTATTATATTAATATTGACTGGTTCGGTGGTTATCAAACTTGCCAAAGTGTATATATCTATTAATTTTTGTATAAAAGTGCTAAAAATGATAAACAATCATTGGTCATTACGAATGACAACATTCTATCTACCTAGCTTATCTGGCTGCCATGCTGCTACTAAAGAGCGAAGATCGTCCATCCGCCGAATCAGACGCCCTGCGCACTGCGCACCAGTCTTCCCTACAATACATACATTTATTGACAAATGAACGTCGATTTCTTCGAGAAAACGTGTTGTTTTGTCGTGTCTGGCAAATATTTGTATAATGTCACGTGGCGGTAGAATCAGAAAGAAGTAAGAGTCTACTATTTTACTAGAACCCTTTACCTGGTATCAACTGGGTTATTCTCATAAACTTTGGAAACATCGAGAATGCGACATAACCTATAATATGGGCTAGCGCGCGCACGACGAGCCAGTCATTGTTTGACGTTTGACGAGTGCTACATTGCCAGCGAAAAAAACAGTGTGGCCAGCGCGTATTAACCGAGTGACAAACCGGGCGAAGCACTTACGGGCGAAATTGAGCAGAATATTGGAGCTTGAAAGTGGTCGATGCGATAGAAACAGCGTAATAAAAAGTATTCCACAGAAAAAATAGCAAAGATAACTAGTTAGAATTAAGGAATTTGATAATAAGTGCATAAAATTTTCTAGAAAAATTTAGTGTAGTTGTTTTACTTGCCTCCCAGAGCCACGTCACGTGACAATTTTTAAATTAATTTATTGAATATATTATTTTGTATATTTATAGAGATATTGACATAATTAAAATCAATGTCAACTCAATTTACATCACCGGAGAAGAATGGTTAATAAATAGATATATAAATATTTTATGTCCGTTAATTTTTGAGTCTTAGATATTTTTCGACTATTTTTAAATATTTTTCTTATGTTATTGATGCTTTTTGCATATTCAAATTTATTTTTATTTTTCTGTCCCTTCCTATTTTATTAATATGTACCTACTTTTTAAATTATTAATGGTGTTCATAAACGTAATCGATTCCTAAACAACAATAAAAAACCTTTATTTTAAAGTCATTGACTTCATTTCAATTTCAAATGTCGGCTGTATTTATCTAGATAAAAAATATATATAAACATTTTTATTTTCTATTACGATAAATTTTTTGAATTTGTTTGTAAATTTTTGAGCTTAGGCAATATTATTCAATAATATTTAATGTGGGTAGGTACTTTATAAAAATGCGTCTCGCTATCACCGAAATACAGTCGGCCGTAAATATGACCATAGGGAGGAGCGCCCTTTAAGTCCACACATCATCACATTTAGCATTCTAAACCCCTATTTTATTAAGGTAATTTTTGCTGGGGTGCGTTCATCTAATATCTGGCACGGCCATTTACACCGTGATTGCATACTTTGTCCCATTTTCCAAGCGCACTGGATAATATTTTAATATATAAAACGTCAAATTGTTTATTTTATTACATAAAATATATTTATTTTATTATTACTGCTCCTCGTATTTATATAAGTAGAAATTATTGTTTCGGAAGTAATTTTATAGAGTTCATAATCACCTAGGTGTGTGAAAATGAAATAACGCACTTGTTTTTTAGTTCTGCTATTTAATTTTTGTGAGACGCGTTTCACCTTATGAGGGAATTATCATCAAATCAATTATTAATGTCCAATTCGACAAATACTAGTAATCTTTTACACCTTTTAATATATGTTTGAATAATATACAGTTATTGGCAAAGACGTCCAGTTGCTCGTATCTGTTTGCTAATCTAGGAAGCCTTTGAAGTGGGGAATTAAGGAAATCGTTAGTAGCTGCAGTTTCCACGGCAAAACCTGCATGACTTCTAGTTATGCGATACGGAACACGCAAGCAGATACGTTGAAGAACTTCTTTAATATTTCCTGTCGAACTCAAATTTATTTGAAAAAATAAAAAAACCTATGATATTAGGTCCTTACATATGAAATTGGCGTTTAGTATGGTAGGAACATAAAGCCGATTTTTTTTTATTATAATATATTTATTTAATCAAAGTATGCACCATTGCTATCTATGCACTTTTGCCATCTCATAGGTAGTTCATCGATCCCTTTACTAAAAAAAACCATTCGGACGGGAATCAATAAAATCTTTGAAGGCGGTTTGGACTGCCCCATCGGAGTTGAATTTTTTCCTTTGCAAGAAGTTATCCAAATTTCGAAAAAAATGGTAATCTGTTGGGGCAAGATCCGGAGAGTACGGTGGATGTCTTAGACATTCCAATTGAAGCTCCTCTAATTTGGTAGCCGTCTGTTGTGCAGTGTATGGTCTAGCGTTATCATGAAGCAGCAGTGGCCTAGAGCGATTAACCAGCCTCGGTTGTTTAGCAGCTAGCTTTTCCATCATGGTTTGGTTTTTGATCCACTTTTCATCACAGGTAATGATTCGATTTAAAATCCCTTCATTATTATGCCGGTTGAGTAATGCAACGCAGCAGTCAACGCGCGTTTGTTGATTTGCTTCACTCAATTCGTGAGGTACCCACCTTTCAAGCTTTTTCACCTTACCAATTTGCTTCAAGTGGATTAAAACAGTTTTATCACTAACACCGCAGCCTGCAGCTAACTCGGATGTGGTTTGCGATGGATCCGCTTCCACAATAGCCTTCAATTCTTCATTATCAACTTTGGTCTCCGGCCGTCCACGGGGCTTGTTCTGCAGGTCGAAATTTCCAGAACGAAAACGTTGGAACCAAAAACGCACTGTGTTTTCTTTTGCGGCACCGTCGCCATACACATCATTAATCCTTCGAGCCGTTTCTGCAGCACTGGTGCCACGGTGGAACTCGTACTCGTAAATAACGCGATATTTCAAGTTTTTCATTTTGTAAACTGAGTGACGCAAAGAAAAAACAATTGAGGAAAAAACAAATGAATTATAATTTTCAAAATACAAATACATGAGTAAATAGCTGTATAAATTTGGATTTGGAATTCCTAACCAAAATGAAGATATTTGAGATCAAATTTGCCAGTACGGCAAAACGCCAATTTCATATGTAAGGACCTAATATATTTTTTCAATAAAACGAGGTAAACCCAAATTAATTTTGCTTTTTAGAATTGCACGAATTGCGAATGAAACCATGCTGAACAGTGTTAGTTGTTTCCAAAGCGATACGTCAAGCCGCGTTCACGTTTACCGGTCTCGTGGAAATTATTTGATCGGAAATTGTTAAGTAAACATTCGCCATTATTATGCAGGGGAGGGTAACGGAAGTGTTCGAAATAAAACTCATCGGAAACTCCAAACATTACGAGTATTACAGTCGGATATTAACATCCGGCTACACGGCTGCTATTATTCCAAGGCTTAAATTAATCATTTATTATATCCAGTGAATATCCAGTGTAAAATCCGGCAACAACCAGAAATAATATATTTTAATAATAATAAATATTTTGTTACCCCGAATATATGTTTATTTATGGATTCAACAACAGAATTTGTCACGAAAGCTGCATTTTAAGTCAGCCATTTTCTATTCATTGCTGGATTAAGGCATCCCCAAGAGAATCGAATTTTTTATATTCTGTGTTTTTTGCTGCCGCGTTTTTACACAAAAATTATATGAATTAAATTAATTCCTTAATAATACTTAAAAATAAAATAATAATATTTTAAAAAATTGATACACAAGAATGAAGGCGACGCTATAAAGATTATAAATATTGACATTATTTAAATTACAGGTTTTTCTTCTTCAATAAAAGCCGTATAATTTTGTGGTTACATTATTTTTATTGATAAAATGAGAATACTTTGTATTAAACCGAATAATCAAAATGTTTCCTGTTTAAAGCCACGAGAAATATAATTTATTAAATACGAATAACGAAGAATCACGGGAAATAATAATAACCTTGCGTGACTGCGCAACATATGCCGCGCGCTGATTGCGTATCACACTCTAATTATCTTATGTTTTAATTCCAGCAATTTACGGAATTTACGACAGCCAGACGGATAGACAGGCAGACAACGAAATTATTATGTTTAATTGTGGTTTTATATAAAGTTTTTTTTTATTAATATATTAATGTACCCACAACATTATTTTGATATTACGTACGACTTATACGCAACGGACTAAAAGTATATAAAAACCAAAGCCTTACATAATAAAATAAGAAGTAACAAAGTAATAACAAAGACAAAAAATAACTGTAAACAATTTTCTCTTCTTATTATATACTAGCCGTATAACTGTGAAAAAAAACGGGGCATAGTTTAATCACTATTTATTTATTTATAATACATAATAAAAAGCCTGTCAAACGTTGAAGGCTCAAATAAATGGTTCGCGTCTTACGCGTGTAACACTATATATGTAGTATATTTTTGACAGGCCATGGAGAAACTATGGTGGCGATGTCGTTTAGTCGCTGCACTGCTGTTCACGCGTTCGAGGTTCGAGTCTCTCTCCAGCCATGTAATTTCGTATTTTGACCGTGAATTCTAGGAAGTTATGGATTTACGGGAAAGTCAGACAACTACACATTAATATATTTAAATAGATTTTTCTTTTATTGACCTTGGCCCGATTACAGAGACAATACTTAGTGATTTAAAGGTTTAAGTACGCTTAAGTAGCGTTATTAAACTTTTAAAGTAAAAACAAAATAAACACTTTTAAAGCGTACCTTAACCTTTTAATCATTAATGTATTGATTTTGTATTCGGGCCCTGATGTTTATATATACTAAAGAGTTAAGGTTGTTATTACGGTCGTTAGACATATTTAACTGTAAATAATTGCGGATATTTTATACGAACCGTATGTTTTTCCGAGAAACAATTCTCGACGTTTCGTTGAATGCTTATTCAAAGTCATCAGTTTTCAGTCCCCATAGTTTGATCTCACGTATGTTAGGTAGTGTAAAAATAACACACCGTTCAAGTCTCCAGGTGTATACAGAGTGCCATGCGATTGTGGAGCGTTCTACATAGGACAAACCAAACGCAATATCGCTACACGATTGAAGGACCATATTGGAGCAATTAAAAACAATAACTCCAATATATCGGCAATCTGCGAACATGCATCCAAAGGGAATGTCTGTCACTTCATTAGATTTGACAAGACAAAAATCTTATCAACAGAACCGCACCTTATACCCAGATTAGTGAGGGAGTCCATTGAAATATACAAACATCCCAATTTCAACACAGATGACAATTACAAACTATCAAGTATTTGGCGCCCTGTTCTTACGACATTGATTCAACCCTTGAGAGACGTCGCAGTAAAGTCCGCCGACGTAACTAGTACATATTGCACACTGGCGACCTCTATTGTAGAAGAAATGAACACTCCACAACAAAGTGCATTTAATTTACGCCCTCGAAAGCAGTAATCAGTCCGCCCTCTACCTTCGCGGATAAAAGTCTTCCTCCTAATGACGTTGAATGAGTATTCAACAAAACGTCGAGAATCGTTTCTCGGAAAAACATACGGTTTGTATAAAATATCCGCAACCATTTACAGTTAAATTTATATATACTTATTATATTATGTACGTTTGGAAATAAAAAAAATATTATTCACAAACCCCTCGGGTCTCTCATATAGTTTTAAATAAAATAAAAAAGCAACCAGTGCGAATGTGCAATTATTTTAAGGGAAACATAAAGTGCGCTAAAAATTTCAACTGACCTGCAGTGTAACACGTTTAATTGAAACAATTACAGCGTTGCAAGACCCCTGGCATCTGCTCGAAAAACAGAGCGGACAACGCAGCTCCATCATATGTTTTGCTGCGCTCGCTAATGAAATGCAGTCGTGGTGTATTTGTGCAATGGGCGTGCATCGCGCGTCTCCCTCTCGAGATAAATGTCCGACATTTATTCAGCCATAAATGTCGGGGATGCGCCGCGCTGGCCGGGCCTTGATTTGTGGATCCACTTGGCCACTTTTGGGCTTTGTGCTGCAAGTTTTAGGCTATAAGTTCAATTCGGCAGGGGATATAATAAAACATGTAATCGTCGTAAAATATTATCGCATTTGACCAAAGTCCGGAAATGGTTATGGTCCGGCGGCTTTGTGCCGAAATAGGATCGAATATGATCTATGTCTTTTAATAATTTTAAGGTTTAAAAAAATATTTTAAAACCAAATTATTTAATCTATTAGAAAGACATACATAAAAATCTTATTCAAGAAAAAATATAAGGCTACTACTGGAATTCGAACCCAGGTCACCTCCTTTTTGGGGCCGGTGCTCTGACCACTAAGCTTTAGTAGCCTTGTATGTTTCCGTGAATACATCTACCTTATATGTAATTCTCATTTTTATTAATTGATTAATTTTTATTTTTGTCCATAGAGCAATCCACTTTTTAATTAATTAATTTTTACTTAAAATTACTTTGCAATGCTGCCGATAGATGGACGCCAGTATTAACCGAGTAATTAATTTTATTTGGACATAACATTTTATCCAACAGATATTATACATATTCAAGAACACATTCATATTTTTAAAGTTGTAATATTTCAGAACAAAGTTCTGTGAAATTTTTTAAAACCAAATTAATTGATCAATTAGAAAGACATACAAAAAAATCTAATTCACGAAAAAATATTAGGCTACTACTGGGATTCGAACCCAGGTCACCTCCTTTCCGGGGCCGGTGCTCTGACCAATAGATAAAGTCCACGTTCCCCTGTCTTGCGCTGCTTCTGTCTGAGTCAACCTTTCTAGACCCATTCTGTTTCCGTACACATTTTTCTGTTGCCTCTCCCAGCTTAATCTGGGGCCCACCGGCCGTCTTCCTTCCGGGGTTGCCAGGAGGATTTTTCTTAGTGTTCGTTCCTCTGGCATTCTTAGCACATGTCCAAGTCAATTAATTAATTATTTTATTCAAAACATAGTAAATGACACTTGTTTCCGTAGAAAGTGTTCGGTATTTGCATATTTTAATCTGGCATTTTACCTCGACCACCCTCCTTCTTCTCCCTACTTCTTCCTACCTTCAAACAGTTTTAATCGACCTGTCGCATTGCAGCCTTGAAATTTTTTCTGTCGCCGAGTCTTCGCCGAATTTCTCTTAGTAATCGTTCGCCGAATTGTTGTGCGTTCGCAACAGTTGTATTTAAGTGCTTCAGATTGAAGATTGTAAAGCGATCGTCGAGTTTATAGTACTTTATAGTGAACCAGACCTGTATAAAGAATACTTTCTAAGTAGTGAGTCCTTTATAAACCTTCCTTTTTATACCTTAAATACAGTCCATTCATCCGGTATCCCTTCACACCCCCATTTCCATTATCCTCCCCCTGTTCCCGTAATTCTCGTTCCTTGACTTTCGGCGATTCGCGTCGGGAACAGCTAATTTTTTTTAAATATGTAAAAAGGTACTGATTTTTTGAAATCGTAATTATGTAGGTAAATATCGATTTAAAAATAAAAATATAAATATGTAGGTAGGCAGGTAATAATTTTTAAAAAAAGGTGTTCATATGTAGGTAGGTACTATTTAAAAAATTAAAATGAATATTTAAGTAGGTACAGATTTAATAAAAATGAAATTATGTAGGATTAAATTACGTGGACGATACCTATATAGTATTAATGGCAAATAGCGAAGAAACTGTATAGTCTAGTAAGCAGTATGTACGATGTATCCAAGGAAAGTGATCTTATTGTGAATCGAATATGATGGTATTCGAGAAAGAGAAAAGTTATAAAGTACCAGAAAATAGGTAGGTATGAATTGTCACGAGATGATAAAATTAGAAAGAGTTACACGTAATCGATGATTTTACAGAACCTGTTACAGTAAAATTAGAAGATACCAAAGATTCTAGGATGATCCTAGATCAGCGTTTCCCAACCTTTTTTTCAACCAATCGCGTACAACTTGGTAGTACACCACGCTTAATTGCACCACTTCGTAAAAATGATTGTATTTCGAGAAATTTGTTATTCTATTTGCATTATAATTTTTTTAGGGTGATTATATTTCCCAGCACTCAATTTATTTAAGTTTAAAAAAAAATACCATCAGTTTTATTTTTTCTGATAAAAATGAAGCATTTTAACTTTACATATCACAATGTTTTTTCTAATAAAAGATGCTCAAGCTCATTTCTTGTCGAAATTCAAAACCAGAACACTTAAAGAAGTATTTTTTTACTAATTTTTATTAAAAAAAATTACACAGATTTAAATTAAATTATTTGTATACAAAAAAACGAAATGCGCCGCAGGCAATTTTTTTCCAAAAATTACCGATATTAATAGAAAATATAAGTATATAAAATTAATTAAACACGTAAATGTAAAAATTCTTCTGATGAAAACGAGACAATTTACATTTTTGTTTTAAATATAATAAAATTAACGAAATTGTATTTAAAAATATTTTAAATTATATTTTAATGACCGATTTTTTTTTACTTTTTATGTCCACCATTACTGATTACTTTTTTGCGTACCACCAACTATCCACTCGCGTACCACAGTTGGAAACCGCTGTCCTAGATTAATAAATGTAATTATCTTATTTAGAAATGAAATATTTAAATTCTAGCATATTCGATTTGGAAAAAAACTTTCTATTAAATTGGCTTACGCATTTAAAAATCCGTATAACTGTAGCACACGGTGTATACTTTCTGAAATATATATAAGAAGAGCTATTTCTTGCTCTAGAAGTGGTAAAGGGGAAGGGGTATGCTAATGATGGAAAGAAACGACGACAAATCCTGTAAGCAAATACTCATCCTGATTGTGGCAAATCCCAAGATGAAGCGGCTCTCGTACGCTGGACTTCAAGGACATCATGTACACAAATTTGTTTAAGTTAACTTGTTTACAATTTTCCGTTTGCTTTTTGCGTTCACAAAAAGCAGGATCTAGTCTAACGCTCGCTGTATATTTTGCCTGGCGAAATCCCCACTAGATAAATAAACTAATTCGTATTCAGACCTCGCGTATTATCTTTTCCTGTTGTTTAGGGTACCCCGAGTTGGTCAAGTTCGTCTAACTCGGATTTGAATATAAATTAGATCTGAAACGGACGGCCGTGAAGATCGAGAACTTATTTTGGGAAAACTATTTCCCGTTCCGAAATATTTGATAATAATATTATACATTTTTATTTTTTCATTTATTGTTCGCAGAAATTATTCGCGAAAGGAAGTTCTGACGATTTTCCATTTAGATCAGGCCTTTTCTATTAATTAAGTAGGGACTGCAAGGCTGAGAACGATATCGAGAGGAGAGTAAGTGATGCTCTGAATGTCATTATGGCCAATATGAACCTGTCAAAAGAAGCAAGACTAGCGGTTCATAATGGCGTTCTAGTGCCAACTCTGATGTGTGGAAGTGAATCCTGGAATTGGCAAAAAAGGAATGAAAGTAGGTAGAATGCGATGGAAATGCGGTGACTAAGGCGCTTGTGTGGAAAATCTTTATAATATATATAAGATAGAGTGAAGAATGAACAAATTAGAAGTTGATTTAATGCTGACTGTAGTGTGGTAGATAGAAAAAAGAAAGAAGTACTGAGATGGTTTGGTCATGTAGAACGTATAAGTGAGGAAAGCATGGTTAGGAAAATATATGAAAGCAAAAGGAATAGAGAGCGTCCGCGAAAGACCTGGCACGATCAGATACTACAAGTATTGAGGATGGCCCTGTTAAAAGCCTCAACAACCGCATAACATATATGTAACGAAAGCATAAGTGATGTGTCAAGATGGAAAAATATGATGTTCTATCCTCTCTGCCTACCCCTGCGGGGAAAGGGCGTGATGGTTAGTTAGTTTTGTTCTAGATACCATACATTTAAATGTATGAGTAAGGAACGCATGGTAAGGAAAATATATGGGGTGAAAAGGCAAAAAAAATAGAGAGCGTCCGCGAAAGACCTGGCACGATCAGATACTACAAGTGTTGGAGGATGGCCCTGTAAAAAGCATCAACAACCGCATAACATGTATGAGAAGATGTATGAATGTAACGGAAGCAAAAGTGATGTGTCAAGATATAATAATTTGACGTTCTATCCTCTCTGCCAACCCCTGCGGGGAAAGGGCGTGATAGTTAGTTATTTCTGTTCTAGATACCATACATTTGAATGTATGTTCTGCATTTAAAGAAAAGTCACATTAACATTTTAAATTTTTTATTTTATATTATATATATAATATATATAAAAATATATATAAAGATCTATTTCAATAATATATATATAATCTAATATATTATAAAAAAAAATAAAAAACATAAGAAAATTGAACTAAGTTAGAAACCAAAGCATTAATCTGCTACACCTTTCTTCTTTCCTTCAAAAAGTCGCTTAATTCTGATTTTATAGGAGGAGGCTTTTTGATGATCATGGAGCTGAATGTAGATCGCGTGTCTTAATGCGTGAGCACTGCAGCATCGGAGGACCATTTAATCTTGTAAGTTTAATTTCACCTATAACCTTAATGGAACATAGTTATGCAGAAAGCGTCCAATTTAAAAATGCTAACAATAAGTTTTATACGGGTTCAATACGAAATATTTATGTGCTGAAAACGTCCAAGCTCGAAGTGCTATAGATTTTTATAAATAAAATATTTTTCTAACCCACGCCACGGCCATCACTGTTAAATTAACTCTTAAACTCAAAAACATAAGTTTTACTGTTTTCTGCGTCTTTATATTTATAAATCCTTGGCAAACAATTTTTTATTTAATTTTTACGTTTCAACAGGCACATCACAAAACACCAAGGCTTGAGTAAATCACGTAGATTAATTGTGACCTCACCGGGAATTGAACCTGGAACCCTCGGAGTGAGAAGCCAGTATCATGCCCATTGAGCTAAGAGGGCCGCCTTTAAAATATTTAAAATAATGCTTAAAAAAATCCATGTGGTTATGGTATTTATTTATTTTTATTTATTTATTTAATGTTCATGGAAGACCAACAGCACAAAAAAAAGCATAGAAAACATTGATACAATATAGATGGCCAGTTACAGGTCTCCACATTTAGATGCAAGTATGGTATGCATTATGCTACCTACCATATTCTAAGACCCTTACTACACGATAATAATTTTGTATAAAACATCTAAGGGAGTAAAACATTTTCTACGCCTCAGATGATACTTTTTACTTCATACTTTATAAATTCATTTAATAAAGAACCCACATAGAATAAAAGAAATACTGTATTTTGTGCATTGAGATATTTTGTAGAAAGAATCCAAAATGGCTCTATGAAAATAATGCAACAATGAATTAAATATCGACCTACTAGTTTTTTCAGTCTAATTTTTAGAAACCATTTTCTCAATTCCATGTTTTTTTGGGTTGAACGCTTTCAGCATAACTACGTCCAATTATTCCACAATAAATTCAGTGTTAATAGACTACGAGCAATATTATTTTTATGTTAATACCTTGTGCCCGTCTTATACGCTTTGTTACACATCACGCAACACGTATTCGAATTCTGGAAGGTTCCGTAGATAGGGTAGGTATTCTGCCTTTTCACAAACGTGGTATTTTTATCAACCCCCCAAGAAAATAATTAAAATTATGTGATTATTTAAAGTAAATAAACCTGCAGTTAATTTTTTTAGGCTCACAACCTACTGTATGAAAGGACTCGATTTACCTCAACTACCTGAATTACCTGAAACATACGACCTGAATTACCTCAATTACCTGAAACATATCGCATCGTAACTCATCCCAACAGCTAAAGAATTGAGAGAAATATTAAAATAGTACCATTACATAATATTCTATATGGTTTTTGGGTATTCATGTAGTAGGTATTCATAGGTCATAAGGCAGGCGCGTGTAGTGGGAACATTGAAGCATGACTTTTTTGTAAACGTATGTTTTGGAATAAAAATAGAAATCAAACATTTAAGCTACAGATTTTAATGATATATCAAAATATGAATACTATAATAACAATTGTGATAGAAATATTAGAAATATATGTTGTAATCCGATTTTTTTCCAAATAATTGGTTAAGTAAAAGTCATGCTGCGATGTTCCCACTGCACACCCCTGCCGTAGGGTATTAAAAGGTAATGTCAAAATTTCGTACTGCATCTGAGAAAAGGTAATGTCAAAATTTCGTACTGCATCTGAGAAATCGTACTGTATTGCAAGACCTTGCATAACACGTAATGTGGATGAGTCGAGAGTTGTGCGTCAAGAAAGAAAAGAATGGTATTCTATCCTCTCTGCCCGAAATCGCCATGATATTAAGTTAGTTTTCTACTATATGGGCCTGTACAAAACCGAATCACGACTCCCTATCCTATATTTTAACTAAAACTGAATCGCGGACAACGCCGGGTACCTACAAGTTTTTAATATTATTCAGTCATCAGATACTGACTCCTGCGTCTAATTTTCATTGTCTAAGGCCGGCACCACACTATGCGGATTTTCCGCCGCGTATCTTCAGCCGCGGAACGCTGCTACGTTTCTTTCTATAAAATACGCGCTTATCAAACACACCACGCGGATAATCGGTCGACCCATTTGCTTTGCCGATTTTACGCGACGGAAAAGACGCGGCGGAAGAAACGCGCAGTGTGGCGCCGGCTTTAGTGGTATCTTTATCCGTCAAGATATGTAATTTATCATTAAGTTTACGAAAGTAACTTCGATGTCGATTTAAATTCTTCGTCACAAAAGTTATAATTCTTGTGAGCCTCCCTAAGTCCACAAAAGCATTTAAATTTAGATTTGAAAAGTTTCTATTGAATTTAAATTTAGGGATTATCCGATAGAATGCTATAAATAAATAAACTTATTAGATTACAATGGGAGCAAAGAAAATTCAACAATATCCGAAAAATGTCAACAGTGTTGAAGGCTTCTCTAATTGACTAGAAAATTAAATTTCACAATTAATGGAAGATAATATTTTATTATTATCGGTAGTATAAGTATAAATAAGTTATTAAAACTATAATAATTCGAAATTTTCGATATCTAGCACACGTGATGAGAGATCCAGTGATGTACGAGACCTTGTATCTAATAATGCAGGGAAAAATTGCCGGAAGTAAGAACCCTGGAAGAAGGATCGTGGATGAAAAACTTAAGACAGTGGTTTGGCCAGTCTACTGAAGAGATTAGAAGATTAGAAGATTAGAAGATTAGAAGATTAGAAGATTAGAAGATTAGAAGAGTAGAAGATTAGAAGATTAGAAGATTAGAAGATTAGAAGATTAGAAGATTAGAAGATTAGAAGATTAGAAGATTAGAAGATTAGAAGATTAGAAGATTAGAAGATTAGAAGATTAGAAGATTAGAAGATTAGAAGATTAGAAGATTAGAAGAGACTGGGCCGCAGTAAATAAAGTCCTCACAGCCAACATGATAGCCATCGTCCGTTGAACGGATAGGGCAAGAAAAGAAGTAGAAGATCACTAATACTGAATTTTATCAGTTCAGCCTACGACTCCACCGTAATAGGACGCTCTCCTGATGAAGCTCCATAAGACTTCAGCCAAACGTAGATATTTGCTTATCTGTAAAAAATACGGTTCGTATAAAATAAACGTCTTACTGAACACTTAAATAGGCCTGTATATAGTCAAGAATGAGTAGATTGCATTGGAGTAGATTTTTTTATAAACTAGCCACTTCTAAGATTGACTGCCCGGCATTGCTACAGCGCATCTCCCTAAGAGTATCCGAAAGATCACAGGATTGGTCAAGATCTCGAGTCGTTCACATTGTAGGTAATACCAACTCCCGGCCAAAATCTTTTATATACCGCTCGTCTAATTTATTCAACAATTCATCGATCTATGAATTTGAAACTCTTGGATATTCACCTCAGTCGTAAACATTTTTTCTCTTTTTTTTCATATTCTTTCTTTTGTCCAGACCTCGTATATGTATATGCAGATGCATTCATCAGATCTTTTTATGCTATATCTATTTTTCTCTTTATCTTCTCATCTCTTCCACTTTTGGCTAAGTAGATCCGTCCTTTCCTCTCTAATTCTGATTCCTCTTTTGCCTTTAATTCTTTGACTCTCATGGTTTGTTCTTAAGTCTTTAATTTATTTTCATTTTTTGTATAAGTAATGTTATTGTTGCAATATTTTAATACATAACATGTTAATTCTGTGGTAACTTGTAAGATGGTTCGTATACTATTAAATATTCATATGTAACGTGACTTTTATTTGTACTGTTAGTTTCCCGTAAATAAATAATCTCCGTAGGGAACCGATTAAATGAAAAGTAAAATACTACTACGAAAATAAAACGACATTTGAATAAGCCCGAACTTCATTCTCCCGCATAAAGATTGTGAAGCCATGATCAAAGCTTCATTTTGCGAATGTCACTGGTACAATGCTAAATTTTTCCCTGAATATACACTAAAGTGACATGAAGCATTTGAATAGTATATCTAAAGCGGCTTTGAAAAATAAACTGGATTTATAGCGTTACAAATGACAATAACATTTTTATTGTCATTTGTGACGCTATAAATCCATGCAAAAAGAAAATAGTCATAAAAACAATAAAAATCCGAATGTGTCAATTATTTGAGCATATATCATTCAAATCAATGCGATTCAATTAAAACCAATATATTTGGTATATAACATTTACATTGCAAACATACATTTAATTCGTAAATGTTATAATATTTTTACCTGAAATTTTTGCTGATAATATAACTGTGTAAAGGACAAAGTTGATATAATTCTTTACATCTCAACTAAATGGAAATGGATAGTAAATTTTTATTTTTCTTCTTACTACTTAAATTTCTCTTTTTAATTTACACAAATCTATAAGATGTACCTACTTGAATCCTTTAACTGCAATCTGTTTCTTCTTCTTTTTACTACTAACAATCATTTTCTTCTTACTAATTAACTTCTCTTTTTAATTTACACAATTCTATAAGATGTACTTGAATCTTTTTAACTGCAATCCAAATTTACACAAATCCATTATATGTAGGTACTTTGTAACTTTTAACTGTATATCGGTCTTATGTTATTTTTTTTAATTTATATTTTGTATATTTTGTAAAAGCCCATAAGGGCGTTAAATAAATAAATAAATAAATAAAATATTCTAATATTTCAATTAACAGAAATGTATGTAAATAAAATAATTCATATCAAAGATGTAGGAAAATCCTACTTCGGAAAACCGTATCAGAGAATGGAGCAGATCAATATCAAAAGTTATTCAACACAGCGGTAGCTTTTTCAATACGCATAACCATCGAAAGGTTGGTCATGTATATTGGAATGTGAAACAATCTATCTCAGGATTATCGATCACACCGCGCAACAATCGATAAAAATGCATAATTAAACACACATTTCTTCTACTCTTAAACTATTATACCATACATACCCTGGAGAAACATACCCTGGAGAAACTCGGTTGGGTAAATTTAAGGATAACTGATGTAGAGATATTTCAGAAACATTATTTGTACTTTCTCTACCATGGAAGAGTACTTAAGGGGGGGTAAGGTTTTTAACTTTTTTTTTGCATTTTAATTTTAATTTTTTAAATGAATTTACAACATCGCAAGAATATTGTGTCAAAATTTCAAGTCAATCGGAGCAAAATTGACGAAATTATATACATTTGAGCGATAATCAGACTGATTTTCTATACCTGCTCGGGCAGTTAAGAGACGCGCTCACCTGAGGACTACCGGACGTGCTATTTGTATTGGAAGAGTTTTGCGTAGACAAGGACAAACAGATGCTGATGATGAAAGCTCTTTGCTGTGTGAATTTGGCATCGACGATTATGTGTAAGTATAAAATAAGTGTTGAGTTTTATTTTGAATTTATAGTGTGCAAAACTATAAAGCGTGTTCCCCACATCTCACGTTTTCAAAGTCGGTGTCCATCATAACTTCAAAACTACTGCACCAATCCTTTTGAAATTTTGAACACCATTTCTGTACATAATTTACAAGGTAACGCTGGAGACTTTTTTTCAAATTTGTTATTAATTTGTATTTTTTAATAACAAATTAGTCGATATTTTTCGCAAAATATCGCGTTTTTCCCTTGAAAGTGTTCCAAAAAATTGAAAAATTGAAATTTCAAAAAACCCTCCGAGCGTTACCTGGGAAAACCTATTATATAACGAATGAAGTTGGATTTTTTGATTTCAGATGATCTAGCACCAAGTTATGATGGACACCGCAATTCTACTTTTTTCCCAGACACGTCCGAATAATTCTTGCCATTGCCGTACTTTTTAATATTTTGTCTTGAAAATTTTACACAATATTTTTCAAATATCATACTTTAATGTTGATTTTAATAAAGAGATTTTTACTGTGTCGTCACAAAAAATTCACAAAAACATGCCTTTTTTTGTACGAATTAACCTTACCCCCCCCCTTAAGCTCATGTGGCCCCTAAATCTTGCAAACCAGATCTTGCATCGCATCGTTGAAAAATCTGAGACAATTGTTCGGGAAATCTACCATTCAACTATTTATAGTTAAAAGGTAATCATCCTTTTATTTTCATAAAATGCGTCCGCTATTATTACAGATCGGAAGTTTCATAGTATATTAATTATTATCAACAACAATGCACAATTGGGACGCCGCCATTTGCTCTTAGTTTGGACAAAATTTAGAGCGTTTCGGACATCTGTGTGATTAATATTATTAAATAACCATCATTGTTAAGGCGACATCTAGCGGGTGCTGAGTGACATCTGGCGCCGTCTACATAACAGTTCAGCCAAAAGCAGTAAGGCCCGGATTCGGAGTCAATACTTAGATTATTTAAAGGATAAGGGTGTTATTAAACCTTAAGAGTATTATGGAGTACTGAAAATCACGTCACATTAAAGTCACAGAAGAAATAGCACATCTTTCAAGAAATAGCAAGGAGGAAATGATGATTGCTAATTATTTTTAATTAGGTATCTACAATTATTTATAATTATAATAATATAATTAAATAATTAATTAAGGTAATTTAGTCAGGCACAATGATAAATGATATCATTAACTTTTTCGGGACTAAATTGACCATTTTCCATACGCCTTACAATCATTTATCTTCATACGCACGCAATACTCTAATCACTATATTTTTGTTGTTTTTGAAAGGTTGATAATTCAGACATCTTTTTCATTTTACGTATAGAAGTTATGAGTTATAGGTTAACAAATATTTTGGAAAAATAGCATACTAAAATATGTATGTCGTGATATTTACATCAAAATAATTATTTTAATAGCTTTAACCCTTCAAAATTGTCGTACTTTTATTCAACATTTCGGCCGAACAGCGCCGTCTAGCGCAGCGTAGAGACTAGCAGCGTTAGTGACGGATATTGATACACAGAGAATTATGCAAATAAATGCTTTTTATATCTCGTTATTATCTGTACAACCTAATAGCGTTTGTGATAGACATTGTTACATAGAGGATTTTTCATTTATTTTGCTTTTTATACCTCATCATTATTTGCGCCATCTGGTAGCGTTCGTGACGGACATTGTTACATAGAGAATTATGTATTTTGATTATTCAGATTTTATAAATCATCATATATTGGGTATATAATATAAGCATAATAACATAATAAAAGCAAAGCCAGCAATATCCAAAATGCGGTCACCAAGAGTTACTAATTTAAAATGTACTAAATTTTAAATGTAACGTATATATCCCTTCCAAAATTGTATTACCTATAAATTTATAGGCTACGTTTCATATAACATCTCGAATTCAGTAAATTATAAATCAGTTATCCTTATGACTGCATTAATTTTTTTTTGATATTGATGTCTTTGCTTTATACCCCACAAATTGTGTCAGGTAAATATTTACTCAATTTAGTTTTTTTTCTCCAAAACATAGTTAAATACGAATGATAGTTGTGTAAAATATATTAGCAATAAAATTTTTAAGGAATAATCTCAATCAAGGTAGCTTGAACACGTCTTGAAAATTCCATAAGAAGACTATCAGATGTATCTTCTTGTCAGGAGCGTGCAGTCAATACTTTATAACTAGATTTTCTACGGAATAAATCGATATAGAATTTGAATCTCGTTATATTCCCTTCACAATTTTTAACATACTTTAGTAAATCATAATATTCTCCCAGATAAATATTTCCATATCCAAAATATACGTATATTTACGTAAAAGTCGTGCTTCAATGTTCTGTGTGCCCTTGTACTTAAAACATAAAAAATTCATCATTTGATGTCATTTATTAAATAAACTGTTCGTTTTCATTCATTTAACTATTCTGAAATATAATACAATATAAAATTAGCTAAAATAAAACGCAAAATATATATTTTATCATGTAACCTATTAAAATACATAAATATCTAAAAAAGAATGTACAATATTTACAATGCAAAATGATTAATGTGAATTTTTGTTGCATGACTTAATTTCTTCCCGGCGCAGAGCCATAGATGACATGTGTCCATTGTAATGATCACAAAAATATATATTTTCGCAAGTTTTATGTTACTAACCTTAAGAAAAATACCCCTTCCAGATGTCTGCGATCAATCAGCTATACACACAAAACATTCACATATAGTTTGAGAAAAAACTATGAAAGAAAATCGCAACTGCCGATACTTTCATATTATTTTCGGGTCATTGACCCACTCTATCAAAAAATTCTCTAAAAAACTATTTCCTCTCCGCAAAAAGAGAAAAAATATCTACGAAATCATTTGTAAATAATATTATACAAGGCTGTGATGCCGATTCTTTGAAAAAATTCGTTACGTATTGAAATACGCGAAACGGCGTCGATCTGCATGAACTCGAAGCGCACCGCGCGGAGGGTCCTTCCGGCGCGACGCCTCTACGCCGACTGGCCGCCCGAAAGTTTCCCCGTTACATAAATACGCTTCCCTTACGAGAATGTTTGAAATTCGAAAACTGAAATACTCAGGTGCGTCAAGTTGTAGCACTCTATTTTATTGCGCAATTTTTAACGCGGAATGTTCTTTCGGCGGAAACAGTACGGATACAATTTTATTTTTTATTTGTTTAAGGAGGAACGAGAAATATATAGCAGTATTCATTTTATAAGGAATCGCTTGTTATTTTGGTGTACAAAATTGCTGTTTAAGTGGCTACAGCGTATAATATATAAGTTATAGACAAAGTGTTTAATTTCGATAATGTATACATTAACTAGGGATTAATGTATACACTGTATTAGTTAATGTATACTTTATCGAAACTTAATTTTTTTCTATAAAGAGATAAGAGTAAAGATTATATTCTTTAACATAATTTTTTATTTTAGGAAAAATTAACAGCAAATCAAAAATTAACAAACAAGAGATAAAAAATAGTCAATTATAAACTTTCCACTTAAAATAGTTATTAATGGTATTTATATAAAAGGGGTGAGGTGGTTAGATGTCGGTTTTGGAGAAGGAAAATAGTTTAATGCATAATTTATAAGTGACTCGTAAAAAAAGTTTTTTTTTCTCTTTTTCTAAAAAAGCAATTTTTATTTTTGATTTTTATAGCCTTAACTTTGTGTTGTGACATAATTAATTTGTTAAAACTAACAAACTTCGTGTAAAAAACATTGAGTTTTTTAAACGTATACAGGTTTCGATAGTATATTGCATCTTCGTCAGAACGGACGTACAGTAACTTTCTATTACCGAAAATAACATTATTCCAGTAATAAACTAAGTTTTTACGCAAATAATTGCATTTTCATCTAACTATTTTTAATTTCACGCAAAAACGCCCGCAGGTATCATGGCGTCTGCGTGACTGAGTAAACATTGCATTGTGTCTATGACAACAGTTGAAGAGACGCGTTGACGATACTTAGGCGTGACGTCTTTCGCTCTGGTCGGTGCTTCAGTTGAAATGGCCGAATGCAGAATTTTATATGTTTGAAGAAACACATTTGAGCAATTAAATAGAACATGCATCCAAAAGGAATCCCAGTCACTTCATCAGATTTAACAAGACAAAAATCTAATCAACAGAACCGCACCATTTTACCAGATTAGTGAGAAAGTCCTTTGAAATATGCAAACATCCCAATTTCAATAGAGATGAAAGTTACAAACTATCAAGTATTTGGCGCCCTGTTCTTACGACTTTGATTCAACCCTTGAGAGACGTCGCAGAAAAGTCCGCTGACGTAACTAGTACATATTGTGCATTGGCGACCTCTATAGTAGAAGAAGTGAACACTCCACAAAAAAGTGCATTTAATTTACGCCCAAGGAGGCATTAATCAGTGCGCCCTCTACTTCCGCAAGTAAAGGTCGTCCTCCTGATGACGTTGAATAAGCATTCAACGAAACGTCGGGAATCGTTTCTCGGAAAAACATATGGTTCGTATAAAATATTCGCAACCATTTACAGTTAAATTTATATATACTTATTATATAAATTTATGTTATTTATGTTTGGAAATAAAAAAAATAGTATTCCCAAACCCCTCAGGTCTATCATCTTTCTCATCGTTTTAAATTAAATAAAAAAGCAACCAGTGCGGATGTGCAATATTTTAAGGGAAACAAAGCGTGCTAAAAATTTCAACTGACATGCAGTGTAACAAGTTTAATTGAAACAATTACAACGTTGCAAGACTCCTGGCATCTGCGAATTTACGCCCACGAGAGCATTAATCAGTCCGCCCTATACCTCCGCGGGTACAGGTAATACGAATTCAACGAAACGTCGAGAATCGTTTCTCGGAAAAACATACGGTTCGTATAAAATATGCGTAACCATTTACAGTTAAAAACTAGATCATTTTATATTTTCTTCTCTAAAATCACTTATTCTTTATTATTAATATTTAAAGCATTAACTTTGTGGTTAGACATTATAACAGAGTGTTAGTTAACTTTGTAAAAACCACGACCAGATTTTAGATCTACCGGTATCGAGACGTACCCGTCTCTTCGTCAGGACCAACACTACACCACTACATTCACAACACTACACACCGCAACCATAGTATTATTATGGCGGGGTCTAAAGATGGGGTAACACCCACATTAGACCCCGCCCCCTCTCACTCTCTTTCGGTAGATCCCTGATGGTTCATTAGGCTAATCAGTGCATGTTTGTCCCTGACAAGACTAACACGCATGTGATCAATTATTGATGGAAGTGTAACAATACTATGGTTGAGGTGTGTAGTGTTGTGAATGTAGTGGCGTAGTGTTGGTCCTGACGAAGAGACGGGTACGTCTCGAAACCGGTAGACCTAAAATCTGGTAGTGGTTTTTACAAAGTTAACTAACAATCTGTCACTTATTCTTTAATACTGTCAACATGCCTCTCGTACATCGTAAAATAAAATCACGTAGGCATATGGTACATTGCAGGCTGGCGCACTTTTGTATTGTGGACGTCGCCCACGACGTGTAACCGATCGCTCCTTGACTGTTCCCCGTAAGGCCGGGTGACCATCCTGCGGCGGAGTTTGTTAATGAAAGTGGATGTCTTTTTGCGGGGGGGCTTTCGTGAATGACGTAATTTTTTAGGTAATAAATGAAGGCCTCTCCCAGGTGGCTGTGCGAGGGAGGCGCCCTGCAGATGTGACGATAAAACTTCAACCAGGACCGCACCAAGTTATAATTGAATTGAAGGCAAGAAAATTTTACAGCCAGATGTAGTTGGATTCGTCTCGTCGAGAGATATCTGGCCACAGCCCCCATCTTTATAGACTTTAGCTTGTGGCGGTTATGCATGCACAGACCACTAAAATATTTAGACATGAACTAAATTAAATTTGTCTGGTTTTAATAAGTTTGATTTGCTTGAAAAACGATGACCTGGTAAATTTTGAAAAAAATGCGATTATTTCTGACTTGAAGTTCTTTAAAAGTATAACGTTTTAGCAAGCTTTTTTCAAAAATACATTTTTACTCGAAGCAAATGGGTTTGGAAATAATTTTTTTAAAAATAAAATAAACGTATTTTGTAAAAAATACGTTTTGTTTATTAGGGGATTTAATTATGCAAGAACAAATACTTTTATTGAAGTACTACTTAGAGCAGGGAAATAGAAATGATTCTTCCATTTTGGATTTTTTCACCTTAAGGCTGGATATTCACTGCAAATGCATTTTTCGAAAAATTGTGTTTTTTTTTATTCATTTATATCAGAACGTAAGTATATAATGCTAAACTATAATTTTTTATGACTTAGATAAAACCTTTGTTTTAATACTAATAAACAGAACATTTCTTACAATAGTTATGAAAATATAAGCATTAATCGACAGACCGCAGCCAAAAACTTCGTTATCTGTGTTTTAGAAAAAATCAATAGATTTTGAATATTTATTTGTTAAAAATGTTTTCTTACGAGCATAAAGCTAGCGTTATGATGACAAATCTGTACAAAAAAAATAAGAAGTGTTCGATGTTAATAAAGTTGCAACTTTTTACGTTTTTCGATAATTTTTAAACGCTGTTTTTTAATATAAAGGGATGATTTAAAACCATATATATATCGTATTTACACAAAAATTTCGATCCCTTAACTTATATTTAAAAGGTAGTTTTTTTATTAAAAAATTTACTTTACTGTTTGATTCGGTCGTTTTATTCACTCCGCCAAAAATTATTTCTAACAGGCATGTTGCATCGTTTATTTAGAGTGCGGGATTAGATTAGAATATTATTATGAGTGGTATGAAAATCAATTAAAAATGTGTGAAGTGTGAAGTCTGGTATAATGAAGTACTTCATTGTAGTACTTAGTTCAGAGTAGACCAATCACTACTATACAAGACATTTTATTTCCTCCGCTTAATGTTTACTTCCAACGTTTATATTTAGATACCGTTGATTCAGTTTATTATTTTTTCTTATATTTATTTAATCAATATTTACATTCACATCCAAGTTTATTTAATTTTAGCCGTCTCGATTTATCCTGTAAGAGAGTGTTTATATTATTTCTGATAGTTGATTCACCGCGATTTATCTAGATTGTTTAATGATTTGTCTGCAAATAAATATGGTGTATTTTCTTAAGCATTTCATGCTTTTTTATGGTTTAAATATTGAGCTATTAGAATTAAGTAAATGAGAGGATTTGAAACGTGTTTGCCGATCGGATTTTTTAATTCGCCTTAAAGCAATTTTCAGATCAAAAAATAAACATCGTACAAAAATGAAAATATAAACTAACATATAAGTATGATTGAAAGATTTGGCAGATATTTATTTAGATTATAATTTAAAATATGTTTTACTTTACTTTGTAATACACACACACAATATGAGTTATTAAATTACTACTATAGTTTCTAGAGGAGCAGTCCCTCTCATCATCAGGTGTATATAATATCTATCATTATCTATACCTGATGATAAGAGGGACTGCTGCTGTCGAAACTATAATATTAATTTAATATCTCATATTGTGTGTATGTATTACTAAGTAAAATAAAATATATTTTAATTAACATACAAGTCATTAGGGCAGTCGATCAGTTAAGTTGCGGGTACGTGTATAAAATACTAGCTTTCACCCACCGAAAATGACGGATTTTTATGTTAGATTTTCAGTCTCAGCAAAATGCCCCCAATAATAATAATTAACAATGTTCATCCATAAATTCCTACCCCATAGTTGATCTTATTCCGTTTTCAAAATTGTTATCAAATAAAATTTATAAAATACTCTGATTTAATGGGTTTTTTTAATATTTCGATTTGTTTTAATATTTCAGCTTAATAAAAATTAACATAATCACTAACACTAACAAAAGTGCATCCATTACTATATCCCATACGTCATTGGTATCAATAATAAATCAAAATATATCTTTTTATACGTAACAATGTCCGTCTCAAAGGCTTCCAGATGGTTCAAATAATAAGGAGGTATAATATACCTTATAAGGTAAAAGATGCAAAAAAGCGTAATTCTCTATTTAATAACGTCAGTCATTAACGTCACCAATACGCTACGCTACTCTATCTATAAATAGCGATGTTCTCACAGCCCTAACTGGCGGCCGAAAAATATCTATAATAAAAGTACGTCAGTTTCGAGGGGTTATAGCTAGTAAATTATAATGTACACACTAACATTGGAAATAATTAATTGATGATTAGTTAACTATTCAATGTTCAAAGTCACTTAAACGAATTAAACTTAACGCTTTTCTTTAAATTACATTTTTTCGCAATATATCACTCGTAAATTAACACTTTATTATCGCTGGGTAACGCGTAATTAACATTCACTAGGAAATTCCATCCAGTTCTCACTCGCGGTATTTGTCGCTTATTTCATTCGCCGCTTAGGTAAGTACTTAGATTATTCGCTCGATATCTGTCGTATCATTTATCGCATCTGGCCACCCTGGCCTCGCGGTTCGCAGCCAACTTCGCACTGTTTTCGCCTGTCAAACGCGACTACTCTCTGCGCTGCGGCCGGTGCTGTATTTATATCCGAATGCTGATACTTGCGTACTTTCTGGATTATTCTACTGTTTAGGAGAAGATTATAGTCGCTTCTAGGCGTTTCTAGACGTTTTTCGAAGGTTGCAGATCATCCTAGATGGTTTTGAGATTAAGCAAATTTCAAATCACCTTCTTCATTTTGATACATAAAATTATAACAGGTAGGGATTTATTCATCTAATAAAATAAAATAATCATCTAATAAATTTAAAAAAAAACAGATATCATTCCACCTCCCGATTCGGACCGCGTTACAGTGTCCATCTTTAAGGCTGACATGAACTTAAACTTTTCAAAATAATGGTTAATTCAAGCCCTTGTCTATCACGACCCTTACACACAACCTTTTGACTGGCATATGATTCAGGTCTACTTAAATTAGTGTTCGTGGGTGCGTATCGTAAACGTTACACATAGGCATGTTTGAAACCAACCCTGCATAAAATATATATCGTCACGAGATCTTAAAAATCGAAAACAACGACACATAATCGAAGGTTTCCGAATAGTCTGGAATAGTTAAAAATGGTATTAAACGGGCAAGCAATCTCTGCGCAGAACAGTTTGTTTTGACGTTTTAGTGATAATTCAGCGAATCATAGATGACCAATGAACCACCGTGCAAGAAGTATTCTAGAACGAAGCAGTGTGATGAGAAATGGCATTTTAAATGTTCTAGACAAGTTGAAGATTCTCGAGTGACTAGTGACAATTATTTATCCAAAAAAATGCTCCTGTTTAGTTCGTGTCCATTGACTTTTGGTGAATAATAAAAGTATACTTAATTACTGCTATAGAAGTATTTTACATACCCCATGGACCAAATTTAGATTGTCCCAATCCTTTGAAAAATCCAACAACTAAAGCTGTGTCTATTGGTTGTGAGTGAACATAATTGTATTACAATTTTCGGTCGCATGCGTTCGGTGTGGTCGATGAAGGTCTAGAAAAGAGACAGAATGGTGGATGGATGCCATGCATCTGACTAGAGGAGTCCTGGAATCAGCTATGAAGAGGACTTAGGACCGAGACTTGTGGAGGTGTATTACGAGCCTTGTTTCATCTGATTGAGGACACTATATCACACCCTGAGTACAATACTATCATCTTTATCCCATTATGAGATAATGCGATATAAAGTTAAAAAAGATTAATTATAGAAGTCTCAAATAGATGAATCTACAGCAATGCAACATTTATCAATTGCATCGTAAGAACATCCACACATTATCAAATTTTGAAAGTTCTATGTATGTTCAAATCTGAGAATCTTTTGTTAATTTGAATGGACTTTGCTCGAGACATCTATCAATACTAACTGCAAAAATCTATGAATTCATGATTAAAGACTACAGAAGATGTTGAAGAACATCCTACAACAGAAATAGTGAATGTTGCATTGTATAGAGATCATTTAAGCCTACCAAGAGGTAAAGTTTGTAAGTTTGTTAGTTTGGATGTAGGAGGTAATCTCCGAAACTACTTATCCGATTTCAAAAATTCTTTCACCAATGTTTAAAATGGACTTTCAGGGTGGGAAAAAGTCATATGATTCCTCATTAAAATGAAAGGACTTTTCATGGTGACCTATTTTACAACTTAAGTCGACGAAAAAATGCTCGAGCGACGCGTAGTTACGAACGCTGCCTAAGGGTAACAGATATTTAAATACTTTCTACAGAGAATTTGTAGAACTCAAAAAGTTGTATAAAAAAGTACATGACGACACATGTCTATAAATCAAGGTTAATATAGAAATTACTATAAATCTAAATGCATGCGAAGCCACGAGTAAAGCTAGTAAATGTATAAAAGTATGACATTCTTAAGCCGAAAAGATTTTTTTGAAAGGTGATGACAGTCATGCTCTGGGATATGTCAATACTGTAAGAGAAAAGAAGAGGATAGACGACTGATACAATTTTATAAAAAAATATATACTTTTGGATGAAAATTAAAAGAAAATATGCGTACACAAATTAAGTTTTACCTTCAAGTCTAGAATTCCTCCAATTACAAGTTAGCATGTTGGAAAATCTCAGTAATCGAAGTATTTCGCGAATTTCCAAGATCCCGATAATGCCTTAATATTCGATATCGAAAACGAAATACGGTAATGCGATGAGTCTAAATACAACCTTTCCGGAAATAGGAAAAGTTTTAAGTGAGTTTTCTCCAAATAATGTGTGAATACTTCAGACAATACTTTCTCATACATTATCCATTTGAACGAACATGAACATGAAATTTGAAAATTGTTTTTAAAGTAATTAAGTATTTTATCTCTGTTTTTTTTTTAATGGAGTAGATACTAAACTACATTTGAGAATATATTATTTATTTTCTTTTGCATCAAAATTTCATACATCTTATGTATCATCTTCTTCTTATTATTCAGCCTTCGTCCACTGGGATTGCTTTACAATATGATCAAACAAATAAAACATAAAATTAATGTCCATAATTATTGGCATGTGAATATAAGAAAATAAAAAAAAACTGAAATTTTGGTTATTTACTTCACTGTAGTCTTTTTCCTCTTTCCCATAAAACTTTGTTTTTGCATATAAATCCTTATTATATTTATTTATTTTTTATCTATTCGAAATGAACTTGACAACGCACGAAGATGTTTTACAATGAAAAATATATTTTAATCACTTACAATAATATTTATAAAATTACTTAATTAAAGGTGATAATATGGTTAGGACGCTTTCATATTACATTGGGTAGGAGCCAGCGACCGCCAGACTTGCGTTAAAGTATCAAACCCGATTTTTTTCTAATGATGTACACTGTAGTAGGTAAGAAGTTTTGAATATGATGACATTTAAAGTCTGGGAATTTTGTCAGATAACAAGTTATATAGATCTAAATAAATATGAAAGTAAAACGTTAAAATATAAGGTATCCCAATGATAAGAATTTCGTTGTCTGTGCGTCCGTCTATCCGTCTGTCCGTCTGTCTGTCTGTCCCCGTAACTTTGTGTGACGTACTTATCTTCTTTAAAGTAATTTTTTTTCGTTTATTTTTTATTTTTTATATAAATAAATATTTATTCATTAGGAACCGACATGTAAAAGTACCATCATTTTTGACGGGTTACAACTAGACAGGTAGTATTTTTAAATAGTGGACCGAATGAAATATTCGTTACCATAACGTAAATGACATGATTTTTTTATTGATTTTTTATAGCGTCTGGCGTAAGACATGACCCGCGTCTGCCAATTATAAAAATGAGCGTATATTACTGTCCTGTTAAACATATAATCATGTTTGTTACTTTAACGTTTTACTCATTTTTTGTACCTGTATTACCTGTTACCTACCAGAATCCCCCGAACTCAAATGTCGTAATATCCAACCCTTCTTGCCTTCTATAGTGTAAATGTACAGAAAATGTTTCAGGTTTGATACTGTAACGTAAGTCTGACTCTTAGTCTTACAGCTTTACAGGGTTACACGGTAGAAGCACACAGTGCGGTCACTTGTATGGCAGCCAACCGCGGTGGACGGCTTAAGCTCTGTTTTCAAGTTGTTTAGTATTGTTACGGGTGGTGCAGACAGTGGATATAACTGGTAGATAAGTGGGCACCTCCAACGATGCTGTGTTCTGCTTCTCTTTGTCTCTGGTCGTCCATTTTGCGGTTGAAAACTCCACATCAAAGGAGTTCGTCACCTTATCGCCTTCTTACCCGCGTCTTGGCAGCTTTGAAGTTCTAGCTGCATGTAGTAAAATAAAACCTTATGATAACGGGCCAGGTCGGGCGAAGAGGTTTCAGTTAAAGCCTGTTTTATAATAGAGTAATTTTCTAAATTCGTATATTTTATTTATTTTATTTGTTTTTTATTTTCATTTAGTGGTTTTCTTACAGCCATATAATTAATAAATCTTGAAAAAAACAATAATTGATGTACAGAGTCTTGGGCCAATTGCAAGAAAACACATATATACAAGAATATTATACTAGAATCGATAAAAAAAAGCGAAAAAACAACATGTCAAATAGTGAGTTTGTGTGAGTGTGTGTATTTGTGTGTTTTTATGTGTCCGTGTGTATATGCGTTTTTATGTGTTCGTGTGTGTGGGAAGAAATATGTCATCGCGCAAGTTTATATGTAAGGGATTTTGTAAGCTCGTAACTTAAATTTAAAATTTCGAGATCTGCAAAGGCAGTGTCATAGGTATCTAGAACTCTGTTAATAATACAGTTTTTACCGTAATTTGTTCTCCAATGATTTTTTTATTAGGTAATTAATATAATTAGGTAATTAATATACACGGCCATGGAGCCTTTAAAAAGTACACACAAAAAATTAATAATAATATCATTGAAAGATTTGGCAGATACCTTGTGGTGCAACATTATAATTTTAAATATGTTTTACTTTACTTTGTAATACTCACACATAATATAAGTCATTAAATTACTACTATAGTTTCGAGAGGAGCAGTCCCTCTCATCATCAGGTATAGATAATAATTAACTTAAATACAAAATTTATCAATCTAATCGGGTAGGTCAGGGGGGCGCGCGGTGGGGAAGGGTATTTTTTCCCCGAACAGCTCTAGGAGTGGTGAAGTGGACTGAAATGTGATATTATTTTTTAATGTGTTTCTAGAATTCAAATTTTTTAGGATTTCTACGGTTTCCAAACTATTCAGAAAGAGGAATGAAAGGAGCAAGATCCGTCTCTCAAAATTCCCTGCCCACCTGCACATGTGCAGAACTTATAGAAGGGTGTGCAGATCGAGAATAGGGCTGCTCAGCCACGCTCAGACGTACAACCGATAAAATATGGCAGATTTTTGTCTTGGAATATTATAAAGATGTTATTTATATAATGTAGGGAATTATAATAAACTGGCTAAAATTTTATAAAAATATGTGAATTAAGAATTAATAATATATAATATATATAATAATACATATTTGAAAATACCCAGCCTTGAATAAAAACATTAAGATGTTTGTGACTCCACCGAAAATCGAATCTTGAACCTTCAGTATAAAATGGTTATGTCATGCCTACTAGAAAGTTAATTTTATTTAAAAAAAATCAATGGTAAAAAGGATAATCAAATAATATGTATGTACATAATATAGGAGGAGGTCCGTGGTTTGAATCCCGGTAGCAGTCAAATATTTTTCGTGGATTTGATTTTTCTGTATGTATTTTTTTTTAAATAGGGATGTGAACACGGAATACGTATCACATCAGTGAAGTGGGACCCACCACATACCCAGGGCCGTTCTACCAGCAAAAGCTCCCGTATCGGCCCTACACTTTCGCCATCCAGTTTGGCATTGTTTTAATGCTAAAGCAGCTTCCTCGCTACGCCGCTGATGATGCAAGCACTCGTGCGACGCGGCGAGGAAACTGCACTAACCACTTCACTGTGTCTGGGGTGCGTTACGAAAAACAATTTATTCAAAGAAAATAACAATACATGAAAACAAAATCACAAGTAAATAACAAAATATAAACAAAAGGCAGAGAAATACAAAGAAAAGAAAATAGCAAAGCATAAATATCAAACATCAGAAAATAACAAAGCATGAATATAAATAAAGCAAAATAAGATAAAATATAGAAGATACAACAAAATACATAAATACATTGTATGCAAAGGAAGAATAATATATAATGTGTGTGAAATATATGAATGAGTATTGAAAAATACATGGGTGACAGCTAATCATGAGAAATAATTACAAAAATTGCACCGTAGAGACAGTATCGAGTGCAAATAGTCACTCCCCTGCGGGAAAAAAAAGAAAATAAAAATAAAATACATCACAAACATACAAGGACTCGCCAGTCCGGAAAACCACTGCCGGCAGACAACAACCTTGGTAGTAAAGCAAACTACTAATATTACAATTAAAAATATTTAAAAAATAAAAAAATCAGTGAAACAGCTGGTAAAAAGAAACGTATCACATCAATATTCTTACTATTTTCAAAGTAAGCTAAACGCTTATGCTATGAAAAAGACTGACTTGCTAGTCTGGAGTGAGGTTCGAAACCGCGACCTTTGGATCACGAGGCTAGTGTCCTAACCACAGGACCAACAAGCTACTACTTTCCAACTGATTAATTAATTTGGTTTTAAATATATTCAATTTTAAAAGTAACATTGCGTTAATTTTCCGGATTGGAAATTCGTCAAATCCAGAGAACATTAAACCGAGGTCCGCAAATCGAGGGCGTGCTGTATCTGTTGTATCCGCCGAGTTGTACAGTCAATTTCGAGACAAAGTGTCTCTGGTGAGACGGTCTCTCGCGGCGTGTGATAATGTGTAAGACACCCGATCCCGCAATAGAGGTGCGGATCAAAACTTTATTATTTGCAAATGAGAAAACTTGCGCTTTGACACAACTCCCAGGAAGACTCACTCATTTAAACTTTATAATTGACTATACCCAGGATGATACACAATTGACAATAACTGGTATTGTAGGAATAATTAAAATTATTCATTAACAACATATATATAATAATTTATTTTTTTATTTAGCATACTCTATTTAAAAATCTTCAATATAAAAAAAAGGATAAAAAAGTAACCCATAAAAACCAAGTATTTATTATACTCCCTTTCTTTGCAAAATATAACAACAATTAAAGACGAATTAAAACATATAACATAACACTAAACTTACAGTAATTTAATATATTTCTAAAATGTCAGATGTTTTGAGCTTTGATAAGACACTTCATGCTTTGAAGATTAAATTCTAAAAACATTTTTCAGTCAATTTAGATTTTCGATAAAATTTCTAAAAATCCGAAATTATACTATAATTATTAATTTTTTTTTAACGAAAATTTGATAGATCTTTTTGATCGTCGTCACGAGTCTACTTGCCAAGTTTCATCTCGATTGTTTCATCACGGGATCACGGGATCACGGGTCAAAAATTGATCTAAAGTTTTTTCGACGGCAAGCCGGCAAGCAAGCAAGCAGACGCCACGAGTTAATATAAAGGGAGTAAAAAGTAGTCTGATTCACTAACATTATATATAATAATTTATTTTTTTACTAAGCATATTCTATTTAAAAAATCTTCGATTCAATTCAACACAATTCAAAAAATCAATTGACAATAACTGATATTGTAGGAATAATTTAAATTATTCATTAACAATTTAAATTATATATATTTTTTTTAATATGCATATTCTATTTAAAAAATCTTCAATATAAAAATACACCAGGATATAAAGTTGTTTGACTCGGTATTTATGATAATCAATCTAGGACTATCATTACTCTAGTTAGTATTTTTTTTTAGTTATACGAATTGCTATTTTGCAGAATGCAACATTTTCAAAATATCTAGAACAGTGCCACAATTTAAATATGGCTATAATTCAAATATTCAAAAAGCATGTATTACATACATATACAACATGTCACGTAATTAACGCAAACTCTGAAAATACTTTCAATAATTTATTAATTAAATAAATAAAAAATCGGCTACTTGTCTGAAATTTTCAAGCAACCATGACCAATAGTTATGGAGATATGCAGTATTAAAGTTTGCATTTTTTTTCAATTTTTCTGACCTATTTTTTTTGCAAAAAAATGAAATCAGTCATTACAGTAACTTATATCGATTATGAAAAATTCAAGAACTGGTTGAATTATTGAAGAGAGAAAGACCACCAGGTTTTGACAGTGGACTTAGTTATTATAACATTTATTAAAAAAAAATCATGGATGATTATCGCGTATTTGCATCAGTCAACTTCGAAAAAATGGTATCACGCCTTTCTGTGAAGTTTTCATTGAAAAAGTTTTACGCGATTATACAAAATTTTGTTAATTTTAATTAAACAACTTTGTTTTAACCACTTAAATAGTAACTCTACGTCTACCGGTTTTGACACCACTGTATCTTCATCAAGACGGACGCAAACTAACTATCCATTACTAATTACACAAATCATACAATTATAATAAAGATTATCAGTCTACAAAGCTATTGTGCTTCCCATACTTCTGTATGGAATGGAGGCTTGGGTAGCCTACAGAAGACACGTTAGGAGTCTGGACATGTTCCACCAACGATTCCTTCGCCGCATTCTACAGATCCACTGGAGCGACCATATATCTAGCCTTACAGTTCTGCGTCACTCTAAATGTCAGCCAATTGAAGACATGATCGTGGAAGCGAAATTGAGATGGACGAGACATGTGTTACACATGGGCAATCACAGACTTCCGAAGCGGGTTTTATATGGGGGCAGGCGAAAGGCCGGAGGATAGAAAAAAAGGTATAAAGACTGTCTCTGAGAATCGCTTAGCCTATGCGGAGCGTCTGAGAAATGGAAGCAGCTGGCAGAAGATCGTATGAGCTGGAGGAGAGTTTGCTCTCGGGAATGGTGTGCGCCTCTCGAATAGGGCTATCCTAGATCCTAATCCTTAGCCTCGATCACGGGGCCCGGCTACAACAATCCATGACTTATTCTAGCAAACAAATCAATTTTCGAAAGGGGGAGTGGCTACAGTTATGGCGGGGGTAGTGGGGTAGTAGTAGAAGTGGACGCAAAAATGAGGAATATATCAAGTAACGGGCTATTCAAAAAATTTATTGGCTCTAGTATTCAGGCATTTTTTATTTCTAATATTTCTAAGATATCTAATATAAGGCCTCTATTATTTACATGTATAATCTCGATACCGTTTTCTTTTTTAAATGTGAGGCCTGTTTCCAAAAGGTGGTTCGCGAATTCAGAAGAGTTGTTTTTATTGAGATATCTAATGTGTTCCTTTACCCTAACATTAAAATTACGTGCCGTTTTACCTATATTAAATGCCGAACAGGCATTACAATTAAGTTTATAAATACCGGAATGATTTAGCGGGTCGACTTTGTCTTTGGAGCTTATTATAATTTTGCCTAAGCTATTATTAGTATAAAACGCGACTTTAATATTACCTGGCAAACTTTTAGTCACTTTATCCAAAAATTTATTTTGATTGAAATTAATCAGTGAAGATTTCTTTCTATTTAAAAGTACAATGAAAATTAATTGTAAAATAAAATCCCTTCTGAAACTGGCTACAAAAATGATATTTTATTTGCGTCTTTACTTGGTTTGTTTTTGTTGGCTTGTGTTGGGTTTTTTTTTATTTTTTTTTTTTTTATTTTTTCTTTATTTTTTATTTTTTTTTTTTTTATGTTTAAGTTTAAGTTAACTTTTAAGTTCATGAACAGCCGCCATAAAATAATAGCTAATAAGGCTTGTTAACGAACTTATCCGGGATGTCTAGCATGTATATTTTTGAAATATTTGATCATGTCGCCCAAAAAATCGAAAATCTACAGGTGGAGGAGAATAAACGTCAAAAACTTGTGTAAATAATTTAAATATTTTAGGTGCAATGCTGAAACCATCATCATCATCATCAGCTTGTATTAAAACTCCAACAAAGTATCACAAATTATTTGTCTTCTATCTCTTTCATCCATTTCTTTCCCGCCACACTTATGACTTCATCTGATTTTAATAAATACTTATTTATTATTAATAATAGTGCGTTTTACTTTAAAAAAAACATTTTTTAAATTACTCATATATTTCTATGGTAGAAAAACAATTTAAAAAAAAATAAAATCTTCATATTGATACGATATTGTTGTTGGTCTAATTAGTCTAAGTTAGTCCTATTTTCTTTGCATAAGCGTTTGAATGTGAGAAGTTATTTTGAAAATAATAAAATATTGATGTGATATGTATTCCGTGTTGGCATCTCTATGTAAAAAAATATATATGAATCTATAAAATTATTAAAAATTAGCTGTAACCCGTCAAAAATGAAGGTATTTTAACACGCCGATTCCCAAAGAATAAGTATTTACTTATTTATAACTGACACCCATGAAATAGTAATAATAATAAAGAATTTTATCAAAATATTTGAACATTTTTTTTATATTTCCCCTGCTGGTGAATGGGCGAGACCTGAAATGGTTTGCGTCTTTGCTAAGCCCTATATGTACTTTATTTTTGACGGGTAATGCAGGCTTAGCGATGGAAACATCGTCATCGTTGCCGCCTTCGGGTAGCGCTGGCCCGGGGTTTACGCCCCGTCTCCGGCCGTTTAATTTTGTTTTTTTTCGCCGTGAATTCGAACGAAATTACGGACGCCACACGAAATTACGGGGACGGATGAACAAATGGAGAAATGAAATTATTATCTTTGATTATACTTAAACTAATTTAAGATTCAATTAATACTGTAGGCAAAAAATAATCAAGTTCGAAACTTGAGAACAAGTACCGTAGGAAAGTACTTTTCAAGGGTAAATATTGAAAAAAAACAAAAATATTTTTTTATTGGAGACCTTGAGACATCTAATGACCTCTTATTTACGGCGGTTGACATTGGCTTCTAATTTAAATTGAAAAAGTTTCTTATGAATCTATCTAAGAAATGTAAAATAAATTAGCATGAAAATAGTTGGCGGTACCCACTTGAGAATACCGCATGGTATAATCGATTGACTTTTAAGGTTGTCGAATTTACGATGCTCGGCAAAGTTCTGAGCATACATATCTGGAAGGTTATATGTCTGAAGGACGAGGGATTACAGGGAGGTACTTGATAGTTCACTTAGAAATTTGAAGCAGAATTTTTTGCAAGGCTTTAATCAAAGCTGCGACAAGCGTTCTACCGCCTACCAATGTTATACGGTAATAATTTTCAATCCCAAGCCAATTACAATAATTTCGTTGTCTGTCTGTTCGTCCGTCCGCTTTACTTCGTGTAAGGTCCGTAAATTTTTTATTGTAATTTTTTTTTTTTTTTCGATTTTTTTACGAAAAAATTTTTTTTCGAAATAATTTCGTTGTCTGTCTGTCCGTCCGTCCGCGTAACATCGTGTAACGCTTGTAACTTTTTTATAGTATTTTTTTTTTTACAAATATTTCTTTCTCCAAAAACCTTGTTTAAGATAAATTATATTTTTCGAAAATTTTTTGGAGAGTAATTAACAAGTGGACACCGAAATGGGGAATATATCGAGTAACGGGCTTTTCTTTAAAATTTTCTGGTTATCAATTATACTTGCTTTAGTATTGTCATTTCCTCAAAGTTATACATGCTAAGGTCTTTATTATTTACATCAATCATCTCCTGTTTCCAAAATATGGTTCGCGAATTCAGAAAAGTTATTGTTACGGAGACATCTTAAATGTTCCATGATTTCCACAAAGTAAATGTCAACTCTTTTAATTATATATCGTATCATCATTTCATGCATACAATTTATACAGCTCTCTTTTGCTACAGACTATAATAAATTGTTACAATTACAACGCCCTCACAAGCTGGTACTAAACGAATTAAACGAGAAGAATCAAATTCAAGTATTTTATTACCCAACCTGTGATTCAACATTAAACTTTACTCAGAAACAGCAGATATGTGAAATACTCGCTTAACTTAACGGGCCAATGCTTATTGGTTGCCGCGTGTCGTATGGTGTTTGACAACGAGGAATTTAGATGTCGCTTGAGTTCAACAATTTCAGCTGCTCCCGACAGCGATAGTCAACTTACTCCATTCCATACTGGAGTAAAGGAGCTGCAGACATTGCGCGGTGCTCAGCTGGCGTAAGTAAATCCTTTGTATTAAAGCCAGTCCAAAATCGTATACTGAACATTTTGAGAAAATGTGTGTTTGGGAGTGTAATGCAATACCGTAAATATTCTAAGCAGACATGGATGTAGGAAGCAAATGAAACACATAAACTCGAAGCTTTTATTAAATTCACAAACAGAAACAAAACAAAAGACACAAACTTACCTAGAACGCTGTTCTTAAATTCAGTCACTATTTCTGGAATAATTCACGAATTAATTATCCAATTTCGTAATTCGTTCCAGAATCTTTTCTGCACTCTTAAATCACTTAAATCACTCAAGTCCGCACTAGAAAACTTCTCGCTTGGTGGTAGGTACTCTCGCCGAATTAGTCGTGTCGCACTTGTTATACGCCAAATAATGACTGTTCACAGTAGCCGGTCGATTAATTTATATGGATAATATCGTTTTTACGATGTTTCCTGAGCTTACAATAATGTCCCAGTCGATTCCATAGTATTGTGGATCGATCCAGAGATAATGAAAGATTTCGATAGTGCATAATTCCTTTTAATTCGGCAAAGTGATTAAAAATATCATTATTACCTTTACTATCCAGCTTTTTCCAAGATTTTGATTCTCGTTTATACTTCAAATTGCCTTATACGGGGCGTCTCGAAGCTTCTAGCAAAAATTTCGGGGGAGTCCTTTTCATTCAATTTTGAATAAAAAATATTATCACCGTATCAATAGAACGTTAAGTCACTGGACTCGAATTTAATCGAAGCACTCTTCTCAAATTTCGTAATTCTCTATCCATCAATGTGACTCCCGCTACCCCCCTTAGAAAACTCATCTCGGCAGCCTGGATTCTTGCTCTCACTCTCTCCATCAGGATCCAAATTTGAAGACCATATATTAGGGTGGGCCTGTAGACAGATTTGAAAACAGTCAGTTTTGTCTTGACAATAAGCTCGGATTTTCTTATCTCCGCACTATACAGAGAACGTAAAACACTAGCTGCAGCTCCGATTCTTCTATCTATTTCACTTTCCTGACTTCCGTCGCTACAAAATTTTCGTCGCCAGAAACACTTATTTTTGACAGCTGCGCAACAACCATAAACAATACTTACGTATATGGAATATACACATTTGAGGGCTGGTGCGCATGGATGCACGCGCATTTCGTTGCATACTACAATTTCACTTTAAAAACTAACCTCATGGTCTCGCATTTCCGCTACATGCTGCGCGCATAACTTTCGTTTCAATAAAAAATTTACCCTTAATGCGCTTAAAGAAGTGTAAGTTCAATATAAAATAGTAGAGATATATAGATATATAGAGATATAGAGATATATAAGAGATATAACTTTGTGGATACATAATTACTACCTTATGAAAATAAATATTACTGACGAATTCAAAAAAATATTATAATTGTGTTCTATAACGCCACTCTGGGACAGGCGTAGCCTAGTAGAGTGGCATAATCCACAAATTTAACAAAAAAAAATGTGTAATTTATCTTATATTTTATTGTTAAATTAGTATTAAGTACCTTTATTTGTAAACAAGGATTTTTTGGAATAAATAAGAAAAAAAATAAGAAAAATATGAGCAATCGGTTGTACCAGTTATATATTTTTATATTATTTGATGTCATCTATTTCCGTAAAGGAAAGTAAAAAGGATTTCCCAATCATGACTTAATTTTTTTATTGAATATGGCTGCTTAACCGCTCATTTATATAAGTTTTAATTTTTTGAATATTTCATCCCTCCTCTTAATTCAGTCACTCAATTTGAAATGTTTCCTTAAATTTCGCAAGGGCAGGCGACCCAGACAAAGCTTCATTATATGGATGTATCTATATTTGAGCTTATGAAATGTCTTAAATATCCCAGACAATAAATACCCTTTGACAGCGTAATCCCTTGAAGGGTGGAAGCGCAGATAACATCAAATAAAACAGTACGAAATCATACAACTGGAAAATGATTATTTCTAAGGGAAAATGCAGAGATAGAGTATCTGGAAACGATACACTTAAGGACTACCGAATTAAGGATTATTGCTAGAAATACGTTTGGAATTTTTACTTTATTTTAGAGTGTGTTCTGTAAAAAATATTATATTCCTCAAAATGTAAAGGAAGAAAAATAGGAGAAGGGTATTACTTATCCCGTAGATACTACTGTCATTGAGGCGAATGAAAACACTGAAACAATTTAATCTTTAATTAGTTACGCAAAATCACTGGACACACATTAAATTGGAGCCACGCTCTTTAATTGACAAACTTCTTTATTTTTTCTGGAATAATGCACACATTTATTATCCAATTTCTTAATTCGCTCCAATTAACTCTAGTCACAACTAATTCTATTGCATCGATGACTTTCTAGAATATTCTGTTCAATTTTCAATTCGGCTAACATAAATTTAAGCATACACAGTGAGTAAAGAATTATACAATATATTTTTACATTCAATTTGTTAAAATTCTCGGTGAATTATTGTTTCTTAGTGTTTTTTAAATATATTCACTGTCTCCTTAACTATACCGGGGTCTATGTGGTAGACGAGTCAGGTTTATCAATTATACCCAACAGTAGAATCTTAATACTTAAAATTAATTAAACTTTAATTTCTTAACGGAGACAATCATTACTAGAAAATTATTTCGTAGTTCGAACCAATTTAGGACCCGAGAATATTCCACGCTTAGGTGCTCTGGTACAATTATATCGCCGGCTGACTTTTTTCGCTCGGATCGTCCATTTACTTATCTATGGTTTTTAAATACAAGACTGATACTTAGCGAAAACATCGCTAAATATTTGATCCTCAATTTTAATTCCAATCTATCAATCAATCAATCCAAAATTGATCCCCAATTTATGGAATTTTCTAGTGTATTTTCGTGTGTTCCACCGGTTTCTAGATGTTTCCAATTTGTTTTAAAGCATTCACAGTATTGGGAACCCTCGATTATTTTTTCTTTTACAATATCAATATTATTAACAAGCTTTAACCCGTCTAAATGACTTTATCTAAAAACACATTTTTTAATACAAAAAATAAGTAATAATATAAAAAAAAATGCAGTAATTTACGACAGCTACAGCAAGTTACAACGAAATTATTATTAATGGATAGGTTGGTAACTACCCTGTTAGATAGTCCTAGTGGAGTGTTAACTAAATAACTGACCATCACGCCGTTTCCCCGTGGGGGTAGGCAGAGAGGATAGAGCGCCACACTCTTCTGTCCTTACATACAACTCTCGCCTCATCCGCATTCATACATCTTCGCATGCAAGCTCGCCGTTTGATGAGGCTTCTAACGGGACCATCTTCCAGCATCTGGTCGATCTGGTCACGCCACGTCCTCCGCGGTCGCCCTCTCTTTCTGGCGCCATCAACACTTGCATTATACATCTTTCTCACCATTCTTTCCTCATTCATTCGCTCAATATGGCCAAACCATCTGAGCGATCCCTTTTTAATTCTATTAATTATGCTAAGATTAGCTTTACAGTGTGCAGTGTAACATCATTTAACAAAACTCAGAAAGATGACATGTCCCAAAGTCCATTTGTTATTGTTGAGAAATAAGAAATTGTGGGGGAAATTTAATTAAGAGTTGTGTAGTCAATCAACAAGTTATGTAAAACCACTGCGCAAGTGTAGAGTGCATGGATTCTAAGGTCAACGAGGTGCGGCGAGTAGGTACGACCGAATATTCGTCAAAATGACGAGATTTTTGTTCAAGGGTGTGGTTTACTTATTTTTAATATCTTAATTTATTTTTGTCCCTTAAATTTCATTTTGTAATTTGATTAGGGTCGTGCGTCGTAAATAACAAATAAATTAAGTAATTAAAAAGCGTTTAATTAGGCAGAAATATTCTAGGTAGGGCTGGACCTTAATTAATAATGATGTTCGTCAAAAGTGGTTCATTTATGAGAATTAAAAAGTACTGCTTTCGCTTAGTCTGGCTTATGAAAAAGAGAAAATATATTTGTGATTTTTTAAAAATAATTCTGCATGCATGGTGACTAGTAGCTGGTGGCAAAAAGTTCGATGGAGTGTTTTTTATTTAATTTTGAATAGGAAATATTGCTTACACTTTGGGTGACATATCGACAATTACACGATACAAAGATAAGTCATATCAAAGTTTTTTTTTGCATTCTTTTCAATATATCTGACTTTCTTCTATGAAACGTTGGAATATTAAATCATTTTATTTGATTGTATTAAGGTGAATGAATTTTCAATATTCGATATGAATTTTAAAACTTTAGTTTTGAAGATAGATTTATCGAAATTCCTTTTACAGACTAGTAAATATTTTAAACAATATGTTTATATGTGCAAATGTTCTGAAAACAAAATAAGAGAATTTTGTCCACAAAGGGATAATTATTAATTCAGAAAAATTGTAGAAGTCTCACAGAGAATAATTCTATAATTTAAAGTAGACCTGTGTTCTCAGAATATACATATAAAATATTGTTATCAATTTTATTGATTATTTATAATTTGATCGTTCATATTTAAGGCTTTTCTAATCTCTAATGCCTCTAAATTGTCAAGTATATTACCTCTTACATTTTATTACGTGCTTTCATTTAACTCTGTCACTTTGTTGTGGATGAATTTTATAATTGACTTTTCACCAACTTCCTGACTAGCTAGAGTTCTGAAAATTTCAAAAATTAACGTAATGACTATACATCATTAAATCATTTTCGACAAAATATGGTTATTATTTCGATTAAAATTAATAATCACCTCACTCACATTAAATTCATAATTACGTCACACACAAGCAAAAGACGCTGAAAAGCAACTGATGAACATGCCGTTCGTAAATTTGTTTTTGGGCCGAGCCACACTACGCGGATCTTATGCCGCGTATTTTCCGTCGCGTCAAATCGGCGACGGAAATGGATCGACCGATCATCCGCGCAGTGCGTTTGATAAGCGCGTATTTTGTGGAAAGAAATACAGCGGCGTTCCGCGACCGAAGAGACGCGACGGAAGACCGGCGTAGTGTGGCGCCGGCCTCTAACTTATAAACAATTTTTTATATATTTTTTTATTAAATTTATTGGGTAAATGTACAAACTTAAGAGTGTATTCAATATAATATAATTAATACAAATTTATATTACACGCTTACCAACTTTTAAATGAATATTTATTCTCGTGTTTAAAAGTGGGGGCATTGTCATATATGTATATATCTATTATTAATGAAATCGTTAGTGTTAAATTAAGTAAGTAAGATATAAACAATACAAGAATACAAAGATTTAAGACAGTAGATTAAGTAAATAAGATGTACAAAAGGAAACATTAAATTTAGTTATAAAAATTAATAATTAAGAAGGTATTGTAATAATATTTAAAAGTATAATATATAGATTGTTTTTGATAAGATTTTTTCATTGCGTAATTGTAACGGTTTTTGTAGAAGATTTTTCAATTTAGTCTTGAATTTTCTATAATTTTTTTTCGTCTTCATTTCATTGGGAAGGGCATTAAAGAATGTGTTTAATGTTTGGATACTGCATGGGTGAAGTTAAAAAATCGATTACGAATGTATGCAAAGAAAGATCTAGATGGCGGCTGAGGCAGAAAGTAATGAAGTACCTACCGCCATAAATGCATAACTATTTTTGAAGCTATAAGTATTAGGCGCGTTAAGAGTGAAATTTTTAATATGCAACGAAATGCACGCGCATCGCGCAACGGAATATTTTCACACCATGAAATCACGACCCACCGATCTAAAACCAAGATGGCGGTTGTTTAATCAATAGCAATCCTTAAAAGTGAGGACAAGTTATTTCGAAATGGTTTTACAAAAATTGTATATTCTTCGAGCGATGTTATTGTTCTTTTTTTCTATTTTTGCTGATGTATTTTTCATGATATAATTGCGATCAAATTCCTAATGTATACTCATGGTGATTGTATTATTTGGTTAATTTTTTTCAAGCAAAATGGAATTCGGTACGTGGGTACTGTATGTGTATTTTAGATTTTTATCCATTGATGGAGTACTGTCATTAATAAATATTCTAGTTTGCCTTGTTGTATACCTTGAGTTGGAACATAGTATCAGCGCATGAGAATTCTGTCCAGCTACGTTCTAACCAAAACCAAGTATTACTTCTAACGCGCGTACATAAGTATAATAAAACATATTTTCACAATTAGCTTTTTGATGTATTGGTCATGGCGGTCACTTAGTGATTTGGTGGTTCGAGCCCCATTCCAGGACACCGTCCTATTTTCATAGTTTGATAATAATAAAGTAAGAATATTGATGCGACTCGTATTCCGTGTTTGCATCTGAATTTTTTTTAAATAAAGTACTTTTTTGCGGATTCTTTTATTACTACCATATTTTCAATACCGTTTTCACTTTGATATAAAGTTTTTGGTAGACATAAATTTACACGGCATTCGGTATGTGGGAGGAGTGTAATAGACAGGAAAGAACCTCAATATGAATGTAAAAATACCCCCAACAAGATTAATTGAGGTCTAAATTAATGTAATGTGCCAGTCGTCTTTTTTTAAAACTCACAATAAACCACGTAGGTGACGTCATTTAGGGTCGAACTATTTTTAGAATATTTTCAGAACGTTCAATTTTTCTACAACACAATACTAGATTGTATCCACAGGGGGACATCAATATTCAAGATAAATTATAGATGTCTCATAGAGAAAAAGGTATTTTTGGGTGGCTTACGACCTATATTATGGCTGACTTAAGCGATCACACACAATGTAACTTTCACCAGTTCCACCCATGATAGACCATCACATCATCAAATTTGTGAAAGTTATATTTATGCCAACCTTGCAAAACTTGTTTCATATGTGAGTTGTATTTTAATCCGCCATCTTTGAATGAAACATGTCATCTCCATAAATAAAAACAGATGTCGTCGTTGGTAATGAGATATATTTTTTTTATTAAAGTTTTTTAAAGTAATATTCTGTTTATAAATATATAAAATATTTATCAGTGACGATTTACTGCCAGTTTACTAAAACAAATAATTTTCTTTTATTTGCTTCTTTTCTTTATTAATTCAAAAACCCAATTTGAAGCGAAATGATAAATAAAACCTACTAAAAAGTCACCAAAATATAGACCGAAAATGCAGTTGAAAATGATATTAATATTAACCTGATGTAAGGACACTTTTATTGAAAAAGTTAAGGTTAATGTGAAAAATAAAGATTAAGAAAGCATTAAAAGCAATTATTTTCGTACCAACTTAAATCATAATAACCAAAATTATGAAAAAATTGGTTTTTAATCTTTGTGAATATTCACCTATGCATTACATCATTCAATTATTTTGTTGTTAGGTAATAGAATAATTTTAACATAATTAAATAAAAAATATTTGGCAAAAAAAATAATGTTATGTTAAGGATTAGTTAAAAAGTTTATTTTTTAACTTCACAACAAAGTAAATTAAATCAAAGTTATTTATTAATTTTATTAAAATTGACTAAGCACAATATTTTTACAATAATTATAAAATTTTACAATATTATCGGGACTATTGTCATTTGTTTGCGTTATCATAATAATCATGTCTTGAGTGCTATTATATTACATTATACGCTTATTAATTATCAAATAAAATCCGAAATTTATGCTTTAGGGATAGGAATATTAAAATTAATCATTGAAAATTTAAACGTATATAATCAACAATAAGCGTAATCAAGATCACGCACTATGCCATGTCCCGTAATGCACAAATGATGTAATGAATTAACCATAATGCGAAATGTACGACTTTTAAATAAACTGAGCGATCGTGGCGATGTATTTCTTCTTCTTCTAATGGTTCCATTTCCAATCAGAGGTCGGCGATTACGATTTTATTTACCGCCACAGGAACAATTCAGTCGAATTACACTTATACCAGTCTCTCAAGTTACGCAGCCGTGAGACGCGGCGTTTCCTATCGCTTCTTTTACCACTTATTTTCCTTGATGATGATGAGATGGTTTAGGCTTTAGACTTTATTTTGGTCCTCTCATTATATGTCCGAGAAACTCCGACAGCTTTCTTATTTTGATAGCAGCACTTTTCGGTATTTCTCCATACGCCGTAGGACTTCATCATTCGTCACTCTATCCACCCAGGAAACTTTCAATATATAGATCCACATCTCAAAAGCCTCAACTTTGCGTGTTAGTTCTTGGTGCTTAGTTCTTAGTCCATGCCTCCACCCTATATAAGAGTATTGTAAAAATATAAAACCGAACCCTACGCATTATAATTTTTAGGCTTAGGTCACGGTTAGAAATTGACGGTCTCATTCTGAAAAACGCACTTCTTGCCATCTCTATTCGAGCTTTTACTTTTTTTCCAGAATTTATTTGTTTATTTTTGATACATTGAATATTACATTTTTTATACATGTTTAACTGTCCCCAGTAAAGGTCATACTTGTGTTTGGGGACAGGAGTATGATACATAAGAGCATGAATGAACAAGTATGTATAAGTTAATAATGGAACAGTGTAGAGAAATACAAACATCATAAGATAAATATTAGCGACTTAAGTATACTAATTATTTCGGAGTATCGTTATTTTTTATAATTCTAACAGTGTTCTTCAGTTCTTATATTCATTGGTAAGTTATTGAAATATTTGACACCTAGATGTGTGTAATGGTGTTGTGTGGCTGTTTTGTTATATTTAGGAATGTTTAAGCATCCTATTATTTGCGCTCTTTGGCTATGACTATAAGTATTATGAGTTTGTGGTGTATTTATATTTTGTTGAGAGAATGGCACTTTATGTATTTGTAAAATTGGGGTGTTTTTGTATAATCTGTCTAATGTTGGTACATTAATTTCTTTAAAAAGTAAATCTGCACGTGCATATGCCAAACTGCACAGCAGTTTTACGGCGTAGTTACTTTCAGTATTTTTTGACAAATTATTTTTCAGATGAGATAGATCCACTTCTTGAGATATTCTCACACCCAGTTCTCGTTCACACGTGAAATTAAGTACTTGTATTACATGTATTTATTTAATGATAGCATTAAGAGCATCAGACATAAGATCGCTTCCATTTAAATAAAGTACATTGCATGGTGAATGTGTCACGCAATTATTAAAAAAAGATAGTCTCATCTATTTTCTGCTTTTGTATAACAGTCTGGCAATGTTGAGAATAGGGAGTAACAATGCTAAAGCACCCAAAAAAATTGTGATCCAACCTAGATCGACTCTCATATGGGTGTCAAAAAGTCAGATAAATATAAAATTCCTCCAAGGTTCACCCCAAAAGTCTAGTGCAACCACAAAAAATCTGTCACCACCAAACAAGCGGGGAAATATTTGTAAAGGAGGCTAACTTTCCCATGAAAATAAAGTTGGGTAATTCATCTTTCTGCTTCGCATCGCTGAAGTTTCAAGGTTACCCGTCGTTGAGAAGATCGTGCGAAGGGAATGGGGAACGGATAATGTAGACGGGTGAAAGTGGGGGAGGGTGTCTGGTTAAGTGAATTGCGATTGGGTAGGTCCAATCTGGCCACCAGACGCAGGTTACATTCAGAATAGGGTTGAAGGTTGATGACTTTACCCTTTGTCGGGGGTAGGTCGGAGTTATTTATTGGAGCTGCGAACAAAACTCGGAAAACAATGGGTGTCGAATAATTTAATTGTGTAAGCCGACTGATTTATAATACCGGATATTACAAAGACAAAATGAAGAGAATTTAAAGATATCTTCTCATTAATTATTTATTTAAATTAAACACAATTTAACTTGGCTTAAACCGCATTATATTTTTGGTATTTTTGGAATTACTGTTCTCGTTTAAGGGTAACCTATAAACAGAGTCAGAAATATTGAAAAAAGGCAAAGTTGCATATCTCTTTTACTATTGATATAAGGGCATAGTTGTTTAAACATTTACGATTTGAGTAATTAATTAAGGCAGGAATCCACCTTTTAAGTAGTGTGGACAAACTCTTTTACACCCTGTATACACATTTTGCATTACCATATTGTCACGAGATGGTAAACCTGCTAAATACTGACAACAATACGACCGAATTTGATCGAAAATTCCATTACGAATATAACACTGTTTTGGTATCGTCTAGAACATTCTACAAGCTTTTCGTAATCTATAGAAGCCTTTCAAAGGGTCTCGAAAGAATTTACCTATAAAAGGCGTCACGCAACACGGGGTCAGTAATTCCTGAGGATAACGTGTGCGAAATTCCAGCGAAAACCAGTGTGATTAATCATTCGTGACTGTAAACTCGCGCGATACTACCAACAGAGCCAGCACAGTGTAAACAGCGTACATTCTAGCAACAGTGAATAAATGAAGCTCTTACCGGGGCAAGAAGTTTTCTACAGACGAATATTGAACGGAATTTACCAGAAGTTATCTTAGTGATAGAAATAGTGCTAATCAATGCGAATTAATAAGCAGTGGAATAGAAAGTGTGTGAAATATTCTGGAAACATTTAATGACTATAAATTAAGAACGGCACATTGATTTAACTGAATTACGATTTAAAGAATGTGAAAAAAGGGATACCGGGGCGAGTAATTTCTACGAGTGAACATTGAACGGAATTTATCAGAAATGATCTAGGCGATAGAAACAGCGTTGGTAAGTGCGAATCAAGAAACAGTGCAACAATAAGAATGTGAAATATTCTGGAGACATTTAGTGACTATAAAATTGGGAAAAGTACTACAGTGTAACTCGTGACTTTCATTCCAGTGACTTTATTTGGTAATAAATTAAACTTTGTTTTAGTGTTTTCATTTTTATTCAAAAGCCCCTTCCTGTGATAATATGATGTCAGATATTTTATTTTTCATTTATTTATTCATCTTCATCTTGTTACATGACATAGGAGATGGAGCCGCTCATCTCACTAGGAAGAACCTGTGCCGAGATGAGCAGCTGAACAATATAGTGAGAACAAAAAATAATAAAGATATAAAACAAAATACTATATAACTATAAGATTAATTAATTAATCAATTGAGTATATAAATATAAAATGTGGATAATAAGAACAGTATATATTGTATAATACAAAAGCAATAGTGAAAGTAAAGTAATATATATAAAAAATCGTATGGATAGTAACAAAATGTATATATAATATATTGCACAGTTAAAAGTATATTTAGGTATATACCTATATAAGAAAATTAAATGTATGTTTGTGTATATTAAATAGTGATAAAAAATGAAGTTTAATGAGCAACAAATTATGATCTGATTTCGGCAGTTGGGTATTTGTGCAAATGCAGGTGACAATAATGTCTTCGAATAGTGTTGTGTAAAAAGTTAATATTCATTTTAAAATATCTATTGCAGTTAAGTGAAATCGTTCAGAAAAGATGAGGTTATTTGTCACTGTAATAGAGATTTTGCTGGAATGTGCGCCATAAAACTGGTTATATGCAATCCGCGACTCACATAACTAACATCAATTGCCTATATCTCAGGGTGCGCGCATCACTGAACAAAATGTGATTTATTCTGCTCCTCTGATAGCCACTCAGCACACAGTTGAGATGGATTTTCTCGCGGACGCAAGTCTGGTAAGAATATATTATGCACAATAGTCGCGGTAAAAAATATATTCAGAACGCTATAACATTTTCCAGACGTCAGATGAGACTATTCTACAATGGTACGTTACCATGAGACATGTCAACCGGATTTGGGAGGTGTTAAAACTTCCAAATCATATGTTTATTAATATTTCCATAAGTAAGGATATATTTACATAAAAAAAATATTTTTTATATTTTCTTCTAGAGTTTGGGAACGTAAAAGAACTATATATTATTACAATATTTGTATTTGTATGATCTATGATAACAATTATTAGATTTCATCCACAGGAGGATAATTGTTTATCTAGATAAATTAAAGATATCTTACGTAAAGAAAGCTATTTATATAGGAAAGTATGTACGGAAGACATTTATATACTTTTTCATGATTGATAATTTTTCAACCATAGGTGGCGATAGCATAGTTATATAAAATATTTAAAATAAGTTACATGAATAATATTTATAGAACAACACAAAAATTGATGGAAGTCTGGTTGTTCTTGGGTTAAATCAATTACTTGGGTTAACATTACACTGTGTGAAGTGATTACTTAAGCCAGCCAAATGACAGGTCATAAGCTCCTTCGTAAAGACTTCCATACGCGCTATCTCATATAAATAGCTTTGTCTCTCTGAGAGAATCTACATTTGTCATTATTAACATATGTTTTTAGTGGAATCGCCGCATACTTTCAAAACGGATGGAATAAAACTAATTTATTACTCTACTTGAATTTCAAGTAGAGTAATAAATACGAGATTCAAGATTGGCAAAATCTTTCAACGACAGATGAAGTATCAAACTCAAGTAGAATCATAAGATTTTATTATTGTTTACATGTATATTCTACTTGAGTTTAATTATATATTTTCTATCATTCTACTCAAATTTCAGGGGTGGCAACATCTCTCAGGAGAAATATATTCAGAACTCAGGAGAAAAATATTGAAAACATAATATATAAATACAAATAAACGGATCCAAAGTTACTGGCATAAAGTGAAGGGGTAGTTGTAACGGGAATACTGAAAGGAGAGGAAAAGAGTTGGTGAATATGATATTGTTAAGTATATAAATACAACAGTTCGAAATTCATTTCATTTCGAGTAGTTATATTAAAATTCATATTAATTATAATCACAAATAATAATTAACACAGATTCCATAAATAATATAGTTTTATTCCATTTATTTACATCCATTTAAAAAGAATTTAGGGATTACGTTCGTGGTGATCATTTTTTGTGAGCAGCAGCTAGAACTAGTTAAATGAATAATTAGAATTTATCAAAAAAAGCCTTAAACTTTTCATCCAGGATATTTCATGATTTTTGTCTTGAATTGTAATTTCCGGATTATCCTTCTTGTAAAAGAACCCCATATTGTTTTAAGGCTTTATTTTTCCTTTCGTATACGAATTATCACATTTTAATTTGAAATCCTATCAATCCAGCTTATTTTGAAAGCCGTCTGTAAATCCACAGCTCAAATACTTCAAGTCGTTTTTTATTACTACTTTTACTTATGTATTAACGCCCTACAAGGCTTTTACAAACAAATAGGTAAAATGTACATTTATAAGTTTAAAAAAAAAAATAACAACATATAAAAATAATACAGTTTATATATTTATAGCATTGTTTTCTAGTGAGGTTCTTGAATATTATTTAATTATTAATTAAATAATGCACGACTTGGTATACACCACTAAATTTTTATTTTCTTAAATTATTCACCTCTACAAGTTTCGGGAACGAAGTTCCCTTCTCAGGAGGATACAATGTATAAAAAAATTATTACATGATTATTATATAGTTAACTAGTGGGAGGAGATTAGGCGGAGTAAATAGAAAGGGATGGGGGAGGGGTGTTGTTAGGAAATAATTAAGGGATTGTCAACTTTAGTTTTTTTTATTTATAACTGGAAAAATGTTAAGTATGGGGTTGTTTAGGAATTGAATTTGATTGTTTATTATATTATTATTGAGGTTAATATTTTTTCTTATTTCTAAAATTTTAAAACTGTCTAATTGTCTATTATTTTTTTTATTTTATAAAATTTTAAGACCTTAATTATTTAATAATTCATTTCAAGATTTGAAATAATCTTTAATTGTTGATTACATCAGGAATCCGATGCAAATCGCTGTGCTCATGCATAACAGGGAAAAGTTAAGGATGGGAAATGTACGGGTAAATGGGAATGATTCTAGTGGACTATATACGAATTGGAAGAGAAAAGGAAGCTCGACTCAACTGCCGCAATATCTTCTTACTTCTCCAATAAATCCTGAACGAGGATCGAACTCAATGATCGACGAAGTGGCGACTATACAATTCCACAGAACTCCTACACACCTGATGGTGCTCGGAGCGACGATATTGAATATCACACGATGTTGATGATATTCTTTCCCAGAGGTGGTGATTAATTTTACGCCTCTTAGAACTGTAGAGCCCTAGATTGGTATTGGCGAAAAAAGTAGGTAAGACAGGGGGGAGACGATCGCGTCGTATAATTCCAAATTATTAAAAAATAAAATAAAATTTCATTACACAGAAAAAGTATATTGCTTTCAAAAATTTCCGTAAAATCAATTGTAGATTTTCTCATTTAGTGGCATTAACAACATCTGTGGGTATTTAGGGGAATGAAAAAGGCCGCATGGAAAGGTTGTTACAATGCATATATAAAGTGTGGCATGTAATTCAAATATATACAACTTCCAAAAATTAGTAGGCATGGTATATTCTAGCATGGGTGGAAATGGCGAATGTTACATTGGGTAAAGTGATCACTTAAGCCAACCATAAGATAGGTCATAAGTCCTATGTACACCCAAAAGACTTCTATACCTACTTTCCCATAAAAAAAACTACCGTTTCGTCTCTGTGAGACATCAATAATATACATTAACTGATTAATAAAATATATTTTCGCGTCCAAGTCTTTGTTTACACAGCGTATTAATATCACGTTAGAATGTTTTTTATGTGAAAATATATTGTCCTCTTTAATGATTTTGATCAGAAGATAGAGATGTTAAAACGGTCCCGGTAATTTAAGTCAAGTTCTCCTCCATTTGTCGGGATGCGGTCCAGCAAGAAACTCTAAGTGACTTCGGTTAAATCCACGTTATAAACAGCCAGCTTACTTGCATCTACTGGGGTTAATTTATTACCTGGTAAACTAGAATTACAGTCTTACTATTTCCATTCGGAGTTAAGAGCCGTGCTGAATGCGAGATAAGAACCCGCTAAGGGAGGAAGCTAAATCTCGATATTACATACTCAGGAATAATAATATACCAATACCACATAATGTGTTACGTAATGGTACCGTTTTTATATTTTTCTCTCGCCATTCTAACTACTGTGGGCCGTGTTTATGGAGTGAGATACGATAAACATATCTCAGATACTTTATTGAGGTAAGTCTCAGTACCTTGTACTGATATTTTTATTATTATTATTATTATTTTTTATTTTTTTATCTTCATCTTGTTACACGATATAGTAGATGGAGCCACTCATCTCACTAGGAAGAACCTGTGCCGAGATGAGCAGCTGAACAATATAGTGAGAACAAAAAATAATAAAGATATACAACAAAATAGTGTATAACTATAAGATTAATTAATTAATTAATTGAGTATATAAATATAAAATGTTGATAATAAGAACAGTATATATTGTATAATACAAAAGCAATAGTGAAAGTAAAGTAATATATAAAAAAAATCATATGCATAGATAATAACAAAATGTATATATTAGGTCCTTACATATGAAATTGACGTTTAGTATGGGAGGAACATAAAGCCAATTTTTTTTTATTATAATATATTTATTTAATCAAAGTATGTACCATTGCTATCTAGGCACTTTTGCCATCTCATAGGTAGTTCATCGATCCCTTTACTAAAAAAACCATTCGGACGGGAATCAATAAAATCTTTGAAGGCGGTTTGGACTGCCCCATCGGAGTTGAATTTTTTCCTTTGCAAGAAGTTATCCAAATTTCGAAAAAAATGGCAATCTGTTGGGGCAAGGTCCGGAGAGTACGGTGGATGTCTTAGACATTCCAATTGAAGCTCCTCTAATTTGGTAGCCGTCTGTTGTGCAGTGTGTGGTCTAGCGTTATCATGAAGCAGCAGTGGCCTAGAGCGATTAACCAGCCTCGTTTGTTTAGCAGCTAGCTTTTCCATCATGGTTTGCAGTTGCTGACAATAGACATCTGCCGTAATCGTCTGGCCAGATTTAAGAAAGCTGTAGTGAACGACACCAGCACTAGTCCACCAAACGCTCACAAGTAACTTTTTTGGAGTCAATTTTCGCTTGGGGCATGGTTTGGCTGGTTCGGCAGGGTTCAGCCATTGCGATGAGCGCTTCCGATTATCGTACAGGATCCACTTTTCATCACAGGTAATGATTCGATTTAAAATCCCTTCATTATTGTGCCGGTTGAGTAATGCAACGTAGCAGTCAACGCGCGTTTGTTGATTTGCTTCACTCAATTCGTGAGGTACCCACCTTTCAAGCTTTTTCACCTTACCAATTTGCTTCAAGTGGATTAAAACAGTTTTATCACTAACACCGCAGCCTGCAGCTAACTCGGATGTGGTTTGCGATGGATCCGCTTCCACAATAGCCTTCAATTCTTCATTATCAACTTTGGTCTCCGGCCGTCCACGGGGCTTGTTCTGCAGGTCGAAATTTCCAGAACGAAAACGTTGGAACCAAAAACGCACTGTGTTTTCTTTTGCGGCACCGTCGCCATACACATCATTAATCCTTCGAGCCGTTTCTGCAGCACTGGTGCCACGGTGGAACTCGTACTCGTAAATAACGCGGTATTTCAAGTTTTTCATTTTGTAAACTGAGTGACACAAAGAAAAAAACAATTGAGAAAACAAATTAATTATAATTTTCAAAACACAAATACATGAGTAAATAGCTGTATAAATTTGGATTTGGAATTCCTAACCAAAGAGAAGATATTTGAGATCAAATTTGCTAGTACGGCAAAACGCCAATTTCATATGTAAGGACCTAATATTAAATTCAACTTACGTAAGGGAGCTCCACGGTGCATTCGATACTGCACTGGGTCTTAGCGGGACAAGTGGCCTGCCAGCGACACACCGTTCCAGGGTTGTAGGAGTTGGGGTAGTTATTGGAGTACACGTAGTAGGTCTGACCTGACACCACCTGCACGAGTAAAAAAATCATTACTAAAAACTATTTACTCGGTTGACGTTTGTGGACAAAGCATAGATATAAAGGAGATAACACCTAAATCAAAAAAAAATATTTAAAAACATTCTTTCACTGCGTACGTTTTGATTTTTATCGAAAATTATTATTTTGAATCGAAAAACGACCAAATCATGACGAAAATGATATAATAATGTATACTCATCCAACTTTACGTAAATGTAAAAGTTTCAGAGCTCTAGCTAGTCGGGAAGTTGGTGAAAAATCAATTACAAGATTCCTTCATAACTAATAGATAAAAAGATGTAAAAAGTATAGAAACTGTCATAGGTAACCGCAAAATAACAATAACGTAATTCCTTATTCTTTCCCTGTATTATCGTGCTGAGGTGTGTCATCTGGATAGAGATAGATATCTCAACAAACTGGAATGCCTTCAAAACATACACATGTATCCGTTTCATCTTCCACCTCAAAAAAAAAATCACATCCCTTCTTTCCGCAATCTTTTCCATTGGCCTACTTCATGACGACGCCATAACATTCACGTTTCATCTCTACTTTACATTGTTCTTTCCAATTCTTACTCACCTCGGTATTCGAAATCTAAATTCAACTTTCTATCTAATCTTGGAGAATCACTCCATTCAGCTGATAGTACTTCACTTCCATCCTCATTCATAATACTGAATTATTCAGAACTTTATTGGAAGAGTAGTCGATAGGCTGGTAGAATAAATGAACAGATATCATATTGTGGGGGCAATTTTTGCTTAGCAGTTATACCAGTACGGAAATTCCGCCTTACCTAGGAGCGTTGATTATTTGTTATTGCGGGGTAATGTCCGCATAGCGTCAGCAATTTTAAAAAAATCGTCCAATTGTTTCCATCGTCTGGATTTACTACCTAATTACTTCTAGTCGTGAACCAGACGGTTCACGACTAGAAGTAATTATACTAATTGTACTCATCTCGGTATCGTGCGGCTGGTTTTGTCGCTGTAACGTCGTATACCAGAAATATATTTCAATTTTTCCACTAAAATCTCTGCTTGGTTGGAAGGGATTGCCAACTGGTAATGGTAAATAAATAAATAAAAAAATAAAATATGCACACAGCTACTTACATTTTGATAATAATCGCAGTTTGGATCCTGTGCACCAACTTCTTCGTGATCCTTCAGCAGCAATACTAAAATCACCAGAAAAGTCTTCAGCCGACTCGGGTCTGAAATAATTAATAAATTTATAGGGAGTTAACAAAGTAATCAAAGATATTTCATAACTTTAACCCGCTTATATGCATAGGGTGTTTTTTTAGAGTTTACTTAAAATGAAATAAAACACATACAAATCGTGGTGAGGGCCTTTACTGGAAAGATAATTTTAAGCCATTAGTGTTTATTATAAATGTAGGGTATTTTTAGAGATTTTTTCGAATTGGCAACGCTTTTTCCAGCGACAGCCAATTAGACAGCTGACAGCTAATTTGTGTTTTATTTGCCAATTCACAATGGTTAGACTTACGCCAGAACAAACTGCAAACTGTAAACTTGCAAACTGTAATTTTTTTCGAAAATAGTGGTATAATCATATTTAACCTAAATATAATAATTTCGTTGTCTATCCGTAACTTGCTGGAGTGAAGCTGGAGTTACAATTTAATTAATTAGAGTATAACACGCAATCAGTTCTTCCAAGGTGAGGTCACAATTAATCTGTGCGATTTACTCAAGCCTGGGTGTTTTGTGATGTGTTTCGCTTCTGTAATGGGCCTATTGGTCTGTTGAAGCGAAAAAAAACATGCAACTGTCGCCCTCCAAATTATGTGATTTTTCACGGGCATACGGCTAGTTTAAACAATAATGGAATAGATGGAGTGACAACGTCCTCAAAGACATCTCAGCCTTGGAGCTTCTGAACTGGATAGAGCTGGCACTAAACCGAGATGAGTGGAGGAAGGCTCTCGAGGAGGCCAAGACCCATCAAGGGTTGTAGTGCCAAGAATGATGATGATGATTAACTCTGTATTCGGGCTTATGTCTTAAAAGTTTGCTACAGGCGCCGCGCTGGTTCAATCTGGCACTGATTTGAGCCTAGAAATTGGAGTGAAGTCCTTACCTGGAGATGTCAAAGACTGACAATAAGTTGATGATGATGATATATAAAATGGTTTTGTTTTTTGTTTAAATGATGTTTGAAAAATATTTATGTACTTAATTGTCGATGTTTGAAAATCGACAATATTACAATTCTTACAAATATTTTTGTTTGATTTATTCTCTTAAATTAAGATGACGGGCCCGGTAAGATATCCCAAAAGATCAAAGAATACACTGCACAAAGACAATCGATCTTTTCAATTTTCAATTTTTTCAATCAATGTTTTCTCGTTATCGTCGTTCATGAAAGTTTGGTTCAATAATTCGATGTAAGTGAGCCCCGATATTAGTCACGTCGATAAACAACAAAATATCTTTTCGACCACGCGTATAAATTGATTTTCTTTTCTTTAAAGCTAGTACCATGGTCATTACCACGATTTTTATGTGTTTTATTTCATGTTAAGATTTTATACCTCTGAAAAAAAAACATCTGAGGGTCGAAGGCTGCGTCTGCCTCAGTTCGGTCCTGCTTCTTACAACAGGCTCGTTGGTATTTAAAGATAAGTGAGTTCTTGTTTTAACTGTCCCACGTTTAACTGAATGTTTTCTTTACATTTAATTACATGTTAATTACGGAAAAACTTAAACAAACTCTTCTCTGCATTGCTTCATCTGCATAAGAATGACAATTGTGTCTAAACTAATATGGATACTACGGTATTATTGTTTACATCGACCGTGAAAAGACAAGACCTTCATTACAAAAACACATTTATATGAATGATGCACAAATACGATTTAATAATAAAAGTAGACGAATTGACGCACTTCTATGAACTAAGTTGAAAATCACACATAAAGAAATTAAATTGAGGTGAATTTGGCAGAATTTTTTATATAAAAGATGTTCCTTTTATTTCACGGACACTCACTTTAAACAGTACCAGTTATCTCCTGACATTTTGTATGAAACTAGTGATGTTACTTTAAGGTGGCACATTCACTGCAAATGCATATTTCGGCGAAGTGTAGGTTTTTATTATTCATTTATATCACTCAAGACTGCAATTTTTTAAGACAATAACTTGGATAAAACCTTTGTTATTATAAAAATTAATAAACTGGACATTATTTAAAATAATTAATAAAATATAAGGATTAATTGACAGGCCGCGGCCAAAAAATCAATTTTAATGTCCTAGGCGGCGCAAATTTTTAATGAATATTTATATGTACGCATAATATGTTATTTTATACGTATAAAGTATACTTTATTATCTAGAATCCTTATTGGGATTGAAGAGATGAAATCCAATATTTGAAGGCGTCCTATGAAAAGGGTCTATATGCAAAAAAAATATTACAGGAGAGAAAAAATACGTGGAATAAAAAACCATAATTTCAGTTTTTATTTTTTTATTTTCTAATATTTAATCGCCAATAATGGACATTAATTATACGTTTTCTTTGTTTATTCGTATTTATTTGTTACTACCATGTGAATATAGATTATAGATGAATCCCAACTATAATAATTTCGTTATCTGTCCGTTCGTACATCTGTTCGTAACTTCGTGTAACGTCCGTAATTTCGTTCGAATTCGCGGCTAAAAAAACGAAATTAAAAGGCCGAAGACGGGGCTTGAATCCTGGGCCAGCAAACCCAAACTGGCCGCAACTTAACGATGTTGCTATCACTCATCCCGCGTGACCCGTAAAAAATACAGTACACATAGGACTTAGCAAAGACGCGACCCATGTTTACATGTAAAAAAAAATTATAGGGCGCATAATATATTTTCTAAAAAATATTTTCCTTAGGTAACTGGCTTTATAAATATTTTTTCCGAGACCAGTGACATCTCCGATATGGTGTAGCGGCTAGGATGCCTGGCTCTCACTCAGAAGGCAAGGGTTCGATTCCCGGTACCGAGTTTTCTACCGATTCCTAAAATGTTCTAAATTGATTAAAGTCCCTATTAAATTCAGAATCTCGTGAAAGTATTATTTAATATGTGCGGCGTACGTCAATGGATGGATGGCGCTGTGTAGTGTCTGAGTCATTGGGATGAGAAAGAAGAATTTCAATGGTCCTTTCAAGATCTCAACCGAATTCGGCAATTTACAGATGTTTTATTTTGTTGATAAGGTACCTACAATCTATGCTATCTCCTTAATCTTTCGTGGTAATCTAAATGATTGTTTTATCATTATTTAAATGTTTTCGCTTATAAATAAACGTTGTCGCTCGTGGTATAAAATATTCAGGTGTGATAAAAAATCCATAAACCGTTATCAAAGCATAAAATTATTCAACCAACTTCACAATAACACAATTGTTTATACCTCGAATATTCACTTAAACAGTTGAATTAGTTTATTGACATCATAAATGCCTTTCATTGGCGTCATAAATCTTGTCAGTGTCTAACTGGGTTATCTACTTCAATCCCGTGAAGGTTTCTAACCCGTTGTCATTCCGGTGTCGCGACAATTGCGCGCAGACAACTGCGCACCGACAATAAAGCGTAACCAAAAAGTAAATGAGGACTAACTCCCATGTACAATAAGCCCTCCTTTATCGCGGTTAGATTTATTATTTAATTAATTTTTAATTAATAATTATAATTAGTCAAATTTGCACGGCGGATTCCCAAAGGGAAAACTTGCTTGGAAAGAATCTGGAACGTTATGGGAAGTCATTTATATAGCAACCAGACGCCTATGCTAAAAACTTCAATCAATTATACTTTATACGAAACTCACCCTTCCAAAATGTATGGCACATCAGGGCGCCGCGCCGCCCGACAAGGTCGAATTTCGGTTGCAAGGCGAAAGTACATCCGATTCCACCAGATGAGTGACTCACCGCATTTGCGAACGTTTCGAGAAATATTTCAAAACTATGGGTGGAGACTTTATAAAAGTGGTAAAATATAAAACTATTCTGGAGCGGCAGGGACCGAGCATTTGTACGGGCGATGAAAAAAAGTATTTTCATACTTAAGAAATTAAAAAAATATAACTTATACAAAAAGTCATTTGAAAAAAGTCGCGATAGAGTGAATCCGCGAAAGTTGAAGCGCGAAGTGGCGAGGGAATACTGTATTTCATTTTAGAGTGTTTCACAAAGCTGAAAGCTGAAGTAAACAATAAATACATATAGCGCTTTTAAAGAAAAATATAAAAAAAACAATACTAACATAATCACAAGAAAAAAATATGAAATAAGATTACATTTTAGAAAGAAAACACGATCGCAAAATTTAATCATACACAGAAGAATAAAGATGAACAGTTAACTTATAACTCAAATAAAATGATAAAAAAAACCTTGTTAAAAATATTTAAAATTTTTATTATTTTTAAGGTTTTTATCACTTTATTCAACTTGTATTAAAGAGAGTCAATTTATTATAATCGATATAAGTAACTGTAATGATAACTTAACTTTTTTCAAAAAAAAGTCAGAAGTTTGAAGAAAAAAAATGCAAACTTTTATACTGCATATCTCTATAACTCCATGAATTGCGACCCTCGTAGCCCTATGGGCATAAAACTGGCTTCTCACACACTTCCGGGTTCGATTCCCGGTGAGGTCACAATTAATCTACGTGATTTACTCAAGCATGCGTACCTTTGTGACATCCTGTATATAACTCTGTTTATATTAGTGAGTATAATTTTTTGTATTGCTTAAAAAATAAAAATAAATATTAGTGGACTTTGGATCGGGTTAACTTAATTTAGATTCGGTTAAAAATCCATATTTTTATTATTATTTTAAATTGTGTAGTTTTTTCTGCCTGCTATTGTCGGCGCGCAGTTGTCGGGATGCCAGCATTTCAGTTTTTTTTTTGATAAACTAGATTACCATTATTAATTAAAATATATTATAGACGTCTCATAGAGACGAAGCTATTACTATGGGAAAGTAGGTACGCATATCTTTTTTGGGTGTTTATAGGACTTAAGACCTGTCTAAAGGCTGGCTTAAGTGATCACTTTACACAAGTGCCACTTTTGAAAGCCCACTATACACTTTTGAAAAATTTCAATATACTAAAAATATCCTGTATTATCTATTTTGGCCGATCTGTGAATGCAGCGGCGAAAAGAAAAGGAAGAAAACAGGACACAATAAATCCTGGTTTGGATTTTTATCGATCGGATCGAAACAACATCGATTTAATTTTCTAAGACAAAATAGACGGGATGTACTTATTTATGTACATGTCAAATTTATATGGAAAACGTCGAAAAAGACGTCAAATGAAGACTCCTCGGGAAAAACAATGAATGTCAAGAAACGTTTATTTAGAGAAAAACAAAATGGGGCTCGAACCACCGACTACCGGATCACTAGGCAAGCGTCGTGACCACTTTAACAACAAGCTATGAGAAAAAGTGGTGAATACCGCTCGGTTTGCCAGACGATCGCCTTATGTACGGCGAATTTCCAAGTACTGACCGCACGCCGCTGGCAGTCACATTGTACACATGTGTTCACACACATATGAAGTTTAATTACTATATTTTTATTGTTTACTTATTAATTCTGTGCCTGTTGTTCTGTCATTAAATTTCTCTACAATAAATATAAAATAAAATAGAATTATCGAAATTGAAAATAATCCCCAATAGCAATAATTTCGGATGTCCGTCCGTTACTTCCTATCCAATAGCTGATTTCATTCCGCTTTTAAAATTAGTGTGATTTCGAAATTGTTACTTAATAAAATGAAAACGTTCACTTAGAACTTTTTTAAATATCAGAATAATCAGAATTAGATTTTCTTTAAAAATATTTAGATTTTTTTCAAATATTAAAACTAGCAGGGGCATTCATTATTATGTCGCGTATATCATCGGTATTATTTATTAATAAAAATAAATCATTCTCTACGTAAAAATGTCCGTCACTAATGATACCGGATGGCTCAGATAATAATGAGTTATAAGAAATAAAAAAAGTATAATTCTCTATTTAGTAATGTCCATCACTAAAGTTATCAAGACGCTACGCTACCTGGATAGCGCAGCCTTAACCGGTCGGATGCCGCGCAATTTCGCGCACGATTGCTGTTTTTTAGACACTTTTTGCGATGGTTATATTAATGTAAACATCAACAATAATCGCTAAGAAGTTGCGGTTTGCGGTTTCTCAATATACAGACTACAATAATGACTTATTCATTAATTATGAAAATAAGTAACGAAATTTACTGTCAGAAATGTATGCATACGTTTATCGAATAAAACCATGGAAGCAATAACACTAAAGATATTGTATTTCAATATTTTCGTTCTAAATATATCAAAAAATATAAAAATACTTAATTTTAACACTTTTTTATTTAAAAATAATACTTTTTTAACAGATAAATAACAATTAATGCGCGATTTTAAGACGACATTTGGAATGATTTTTTGTCCAGTTTGCGCGGCAAATGAGGTTACTTGACAAATATAACCCCTTCATTCATTCAAAAACTTGAGATATAACCAATGATAGAAACGCGGGTAAAATAGGCCAAATTCGCATACGCGTCTAGGGAGCGCTGATCCGCGCTCCGGCACCCGACCGGTTAACTGGCGGCCGAAGCACGGGTTGTAGCTAGTTAAATATATTTTTAATAAATCCCTCTACTCACCTTTCATTCTGACAAATAAATTGTAATTCTTTTGACTTCGTGATGTTACGAACGGCTTTAAAAACTCCTCTTATCAGTACGAACCAACACTGTGTGTACGAACGGCTTTGACGAGCGACTGTAGTCTGACTGCTGACAATCGGCGGCTACCCGCGGAGATGTACCACTTTTATCAGTTTTTCCATAGTACCTAGACACAACACCTACCTATACACCTATACAGGGTTATTTGGAAAACATTAATAACCTCGCAGGACTATATTCCTGCCTTGATTATGAGTCGAAAATGTTCATGCTATTATGACCTACTCAATAGTTAAGGAGATATGCGACATCAAAGTTTGCATTTTTTTTCAATATTTCTGACTTATTTTTGTAAAACGTTGGACTATCATCATAGTAACTCATATTGAATATTAAAAGTTCATTCCCTTTAACACAAGTCAAATAAAAAAATAAAAACCTTCGAATTCCAATTGGAATTTTTTCAGGGTTTTCATCATTTTATTTAACTTGTATTGAAATCAATGAATTTTCGTAATTGATATGAGTTACTGTAATGATAGTCCAACGTTTTACAAAAAATAAGTTAGAAATATTGAAAAAAAAATGCAAACTTTGATGTCACATATCTCCTTAACTATTGATATTAGGTCACAATAGCTTGAACATTTTCGACTCGTAATCAAGGAAAGAATATAGTCCTGCGAGGTTATTAATGTTTTCCAAATAACCCTGTATATGTTCTTGTTACTGCTAGGATCTAACACGATCGGAAACCGCATGGCATAACATTGCAATCGCAAGTTGGCTCATTTCAATTAACGCCAATTGGAGCTCAAAATCAACCAAAAATCACATGTAATATCTAAGTAAAAAAAAGAGAGAGCCTTACAGTAGTCGCACATGATGTGCAAAATTTGACATCTCACAATTAAAAATATCAATTGAGCAGCGACAGAAATTAACATCAAAATTTGAAAAAAGCTAATACCTATAAATTTATTAATTAGTAAACACAGTTAAAGAAAAGGTACGTTCATTTATTTATTACTGAATTTTGCCGCACTAGGTAGGTACCGTATGTCTACATACGCATTATGTTTAGAAATGGTCAATTGTATGTTTTTATTTATTTTCGTAGATAGCGGTAGTGTGCAGCCATACATACTATATGAAAACTTTGAATAAATATTTAAAAATAATCACATAAATTACATAAAATTCTAGAATGTAAATCATTAAGGGTAGTTACTGTTTACATTAATGTAAAAAAATTAAGTATTCATTGAATAGTTTCGAAGATATGAACCAAAATATACCAACGTTACAACAGCCACACGCTTGACACCAGCCACGTAGCATATATACAAAATCAGAAGCGTTAACTGTTGGAAGTGTGCGTCTTCGCTGTGACGGCACTCGCTGGACATTGATTTGTTTATAAACGATAATTTTTTTCCATCGCGCGCGCTAATTGATCAAATGAAATTGCAGCGTCTTATTTCCTGTTATGCATTCCATCCATTTTCACGAAATCAGTGCCACAGATTGCAGGAAAATGAGAGAAACGATGTTACACAACATCAATAAAGAGAAACATCCAAATAATAAAGAGGTTTATTATATTGAAGAACACATTTCATTCAGAAGAAAGTTCTGTGAAATTTAAAATCAAATTTATTAATCAATTAAAAAGTCACGCAGAAAAATCAAATCACCGAAAAAATATTTATTAATTTTAATTACTTATATCGTCTCTAACTCTGCATTGACGTACACCACTGTATCTTCACCAGAACGGACACAAACTGACTATCCATTGCTTATTCTAGCAAACAAATCAATAAGTAATGGATAGTTGGTTTGCGTAGTTACAGTGATACAATTCACAGTCTGTATTTCTTCACGCAAAAATTTAATAACTTTTACGCCGGCCGCACACTGGATGCGTTTTCGTACGAAATTGAGTAGTACGTATACGTACGAATACGCAAGTACATTCCTGACCTTCGAAGTAGTATTGAACATCGCACACTGTACACGATTTAGTAGTGCGTGTACGCACGTATAGATGCGACGTCCGACACGATCCGGATTTGTTCGGAAATTTTTGCGATTTCGTACGATGGATATTGAACATTTTGTCAATTCGACACATGACCACAAATGTTCATGTGACCAAAGTGATTCAACTACGCGACCATCAGCGCAGATCATGGCGGAGAATCTCTAAAGAACTAAAAAATACCTGTAAGTTAAATAATTTGGTTTAATGAAAGTGAGGTATAATTATGTACTTCGAACAAAAAAACTTTTAAAAATTTCTCCGATGTTATGAGCTCTCGTTGCACTTCGATTCTCCTCAGCATTTGTGAATCTATTAGATAGATAGTCATGAAATTTGTCATTATTTAAGTCTGCCATAACAGAGTTTTCTAGAAGATACAGATTATTCATTTGGCACAAACGTTATTGGAGAAATGCGAAAAGTAACTGAACGTGACCAACGCAAGACGCAATCAATGTGCGCGCTCCATAGTACGAAAATAATCGTACGAGTACGTACGTAATAATTCGTATTCAAAGTGCGGCCGGCCTTATGGCCCGTGTCTGTACATGAGACTTCGATCTCTGAGAGTCGATATAACCACGAATGTACTGTATATTTTAGACGTCAGTTACATCACTAATTTAGTATTTTTACAGAAAAAGACAAGGATATCACGTTCCTTTGAGACTCACAGTAGAATTTTTTTACTATTAGAGAAATCTAAATAAAATGGAAAAAACATTTCTAGCACTCCCGCAATAATCAGGAATATTTTGTATTTTGAAAGTAAAGGATACTGTCTGTTATGTTAGAACTTACTACAAACTGTTAAAAAAAACGTTCTTTTAATTTTTTAATCTTCTGGTTCGTGTTTTCTGGGGTATTTTGCCGTGTTTTTTGAGAGTTTTTACACAGTATTGCGAGCCAATACTTAACTACAACACCAACACTCACATTAAAACATCAACTCAACAACAAACAACTATCGAAATCGGTAGAAGTAGAGTTACTAGTTAAGTAGTTAATACAAAGTTGTTTAATTAATTAAAATTAATAATTATGTCCAACCACAAAGTTAACGCTATAAACATCAAATTTGCATTTTTATTTCAATATTTCTGACTTATTTTTTGTAAAACCTTAGACTTTCATATCGAATATGAAAAATTCATACCTTCGAATTCCAATTAGAATTTCTGAGTGGTTTTTATCATTTTATGATTTTATTTAACTTGTACTAAAACGAATGAGTTTTTCGTATTCGATATAAGTTATTGTAAAGATAGTTCAACGTTTTGTAAAAAAAAGTCAGAAATATTGAAAAGAAATGTAAATATTAATATTGCAAAACTCCATAATTATTGACATTAGATCATGGTCGTTTGAACATTTTCGACTCACAATCAAGGCAGGAATATAGTCCTGCGAGTTTATTAATGTTTTCCAAATAACCCTGTATATGTACATAACAATATTAAGTACATGGAGAAATACTTTTTATTTTTACCATGACCTATCTCTGCCCAAGTCGGTCTAGCTTACGATGATGATGATATTTGTATTGTTTAATCGTTTAATGTTTTTTCAAATACACATTTCTTTGAATTTGTCATAGTTTTATTTACTCGCATAACAACGCGCTCTCTAATCAAATAATCTTATCAAATTAACCTGCATAAATAATTTTATATACACCACAATAATATTTTAACAGATAACATACACGACTCTTTGCGATGCATAAAACTAAAAAAAATCATTTAAATTATATTTTCTAAAATTGACACACAAAATTCATAGCATGTAGAAATTTTAACAAACATAATAATATATTATAATGTAACGAAATTGTGAGCCAAAAGGAATAACGCACTACCTAAACCTCTCGGAATTTCTCGAAGATTTCAAGACTACGGAACACTCTTGTATCGTCTAGAAAACTCTCGTGAAACTTGTCGAAACATCTAAAAAGCGGTGCTACTCATAAAAGCCGCAAGCGCACGGCGGAGCGAGTTTATTGATTTGACGTTTGACGTGTGACATAGAAATTCTGCGACAATACAGTGTGACGATCGAGTGCGGGCAACGACAATAAATTAAGCGGAGTACCTTACGGGGTTTGAAAATAGGTGCAACTTTTTCTGTGCAAATTGACGCGAATTCTCTTTGAATCTGTGTGGGAATATTCTAGCAGGCGATAATAAAGTGTTAATAATTTTTAATTAATAAAAAAAAAATTTTTTAGTGTTTCATTTGACGACTACAGGATGATCATAAAGTCTGAGTGCATACTATTACTATTTTTCATATTAATGTCTAGCTTTTCTACCAGGCTTTCCCCTGAAATCTGTGTACATTAATTTCATTAACCTCTGTATTACATCGGAAACGAAGAAAAAAAATGCTCGCATTGAAGAAAAAAGCTGAAAAAATTATTAAATCTAAAGGAGTTTCAATACATTCAAATGAATTTTTTCCGTGTAATGATTTATTTTGTCACAATCAAACGAAATTTTGAAAGCACCATAGCTGTTGATGAAATTAAATGTGCTGAAAAAAGTCGCGTAAACCTAGAAATTCCAGAAATTTTAACCAGATTTTTCTGTAATCACAATCAAATAGTGACACGTGTTCCCTGTTCGTATCTCTATTTAAAAGAAATTAACTTACATCATTCGACAAAGGTTCTTTGAAGATTGTCTAAAGTTTAACAGAATATCAAAATGTATCATTCTCTATATAAAAATGTCCGCAACTGACGTTACCCGGTGGCTTATTATGCACAATTTTCTATGTAACCATGTCTGACACTAATACTATCAGATGTCGCAAATAATGGCGAGGTATAAAATGCACAAACAGAAACAACGGAAAAAATTGTTACTTACATAAAAATGTGATATGAGTAAATTATATTGAAAAAAAAAAACAAACGAAACGGATAATTCTATATGTCACAATGTCCGTCACTAACGCTACCAGATAGCGCTTATGATAAGATGTAAAATAATAATGAGGTATAAAAAGCAAAAAAGTGCATAATTTGTATGAAAATCCGCCACTAACGCTACCAAGACGCTAAACTACGCTAGATGTCGTAATATATAGTAAAAGTGCAACAGTTTTGACGAATTAGCAAGTCAGAAATCCCAATTATAACAATTTCGTTGTCTATCCGTCCGTCCGTCCGTCGTAACTTTGTGTAACGTCCGTAACTTCTTTACAGTATAAAAACTTTTTTTCTTCTTATTTATAAATAAATAAATAGGTACATTTTTGACGGGTTACAGCTAGTATTGAAATATAAATGCAAAGCTTTGAAATCGCTTACTCCGCAACTGTTATAATACTAGTTGTTACCCGTCAAAAATGACGAAACAGTGGTTCGCGTCTTTGCTAAGCCCTATTTATAGGATCTTTTTGGCGGGTCGCGGATATGCAATGGTGGATATATCGATGGCGTCCTGCGCTAGTTACGGACGTTACACAAAGTTCGGACAGACGGACGGACAGACAACGAAATTGTAATGATTGATTTTTCACAAATTCTCGACTCGTCATTTAGGGAAGAATAGCTCTGATAAACCTATACAGGGTGCACCAGAGCTAGCAACACAATCTTGGCCGGTAGATTCCTGACTATGTTATGAGTCTAAAATGTTCAAGCAACCATGATCTAATATCAATAGTTATGGAGATATGCAATATCGAAGTTTGCATTTTTTAAAAAATATTTCTGACTTATTTTTTGCAAAAAGTTAAATTATCATTACAGTAACTTATATCGATTATAAAAAATTAATTTGCTTCAATACAACTTAAGTAAAATGATAAAAACCTTGAAAAAAATTTTTTTTCCATTTTTGCAAGGTTTTTATCATTTTATTCGACTTGTATTAAAGGGAATGAACTTTTCATAATCGGCATAAGTTAATGTAATGATAGTTCAACTTTTTGCAAAAAATAAGTCAGAAATATTGAAAAAAAAATGCAAATTTTGATATTGTATATTTCCATAACTATTGATATTAGGTCATGGTTGCTTGAACGTTTTAGATTCATAACATAGGCAGGAATTTACTGGCCAAGTTTCTGCTGCTAGTTCTGGTACACCTGTATACAGATCAAGGTTACTGACGAGACACTGGTCCGCGTGAAGCGGGCTTAATAATGCTATAGATTATAGATTCGATATGAATCAGGTCTATAAATGAATATCACTGATAATTTTGCTGACGACTATAAAATATCAAAACAAACGATAATCGCAGGCAATCAATCAACCGCATCATCTATTAATTTCTTTTGTACCATATCTATATGCGTTATGTGATGAAGTGATATAGTATTTTTGGGGAATTTATGGCATCTAGAAACAACAACATATAAAGGATGTCTCATAGCCAGTAGCAAAAACTTAACAGGTGGATTACTGCCTTAGTAATGAGCTGTTAATATTCCAGCAACAACAAAGTTTGCATTTTTTTTCAATATTCCTAACTACAGTAACTTATATCGATTACGAAAAATTCATTAGCTTCAATACAATTCAAATAAAATGATAAAAACCTTTAAAAATTCTATTTTAAATTTTTGCAAGGTTTTTATCATTTTATTCGACATTTTTTAAGGGAATGAATTTTTCATAATCAATGTAAGTTATTATAATGATAGTTCAACTTTTTACAAAAAAAGTCAGAAATATTAAAAAAAAATGAAAACTTTTATATTGCATATCTGCATAACTATTGATATGAGGTAATGTTTGCTTGAACATTTTCGACTCATAAAGCCATGTATTCACTAGGGGACAAATTGTCCCCCAACATCACGCGCGGCATAGACTCTACGTGACGTTGTAATGTCGCGCATTGTTCCGCGACGTCGCGCACAATATAGCGGGGCATTTCTACGTGCCGCGGCAACGTTGCCATGAGCACGGTACCCGAGCGAACGCACCGCGACATCGCGCCGCACGTCAGTACCTGGTGGTATGTTTACAAGTGAATGCGCATGCGCTGTAACTATATACCATACAACATGACATTAGTATGAGGAAACGAGATTGTCATCCAACTGATCGAGCTCTAATTGAGCTGTAATTGCAAGTCTGACGTGAGGGCCAACAGCGTTCTGTAATATTGTGTCTTGCTTTGCTACGGAAGGCTCGATTATTTGTAATAAATTTTCAAAATCAGTTGTTGTCATTCGAGTGAAATTGACAAAAGATCCGTCAGACATTCGAAGATCGCATAGAATATTCATCCTTCTTTCCCTTTGCAGTAAATAATTTCGCACCCACCACCTTTTTCTCTTACGTTTTGATAAACTCGTTAGAATAAATAGATGCGCAGCACTAATCATCATCGGGCGACATTTCCGCGACAAGTGATACGTGAGTCCCGGTGTGTACACGTCAAATGACCGCGTCATTGTCCCCGAAACAGGAGGGTAGATGTTGATGCGATACGCCGCGCGGAATGTTGCGCTATTTGTCCCCTAGTGAATACATGACTTAATCAAGGCAGGAATCCACCTGTAAAGTTTTAGTTACTAGTTATGAGACAGCCTGAATACCTATTATCATCTGTCATTTTCATCAAAATTCTTACTTTAATTTTCTCCTTTTCAAATTCCGAGTATTGTGTTTAATTTAGAGCACATGAACGTGCGCAATATTTTAATAATAAATAAAATTGGGTGCGAGTACGCGCGTTAGAAGTTATACATATATAAAGAAGTACAACTTCAATAAAAATTTCGTCACATGTCTCTTCCCCGTCTACCCCTGTGGAGACGCGGCGTGATGTTAAACACCTCCTTATCGAAATTTTCTTTCACCGATGGTGCGGCAATAATTAGCAATTCAAAGTGAGCGAATTATATTCTTATTGGTTCGAATTTGGGAACGTTATTTTTAGCAATGAGGATTACTTGAAAAGTTATTTTTCTAAATGATTTTAAGAAAGTTCTGCGCACGCGCTGTACCGCAATCCAATATCAGAAGATTACTTTATGTAATGTAATTTTGTACCGCATATTATAAATCAATGAATTAGTATATCTGGGCGTGAATTGGCGAATCTCGGTGTGTATGTGTGTTTTGCATATTAGACTAACGCCGGCCGCACACTGGATGCGTTTTCGTATGAAATTGAGTAGTGCATATACGTACGAATACGCAAGTACATTTCTGACCTTCGAAGTAGTATTGAACATCGCACACTGTACACGATTTAGTAGTGCGTGTACGCACGTACAGATGCGACGTCCGACACGATCCGGATTTGTTCGGAAATTTTTGCGATTTCGTACGATGGATATTGAACATTTTGTCAATTCGACACATGACCACAAATGTTCGTGTGACCAAAGTGATTCAACTACGCGACCATCAGCGCAGATCATGGCGGAGAATCTCTAAAGAACTAAAAAATACCTGTAAGTTAAATAATTTGGTTTAATGAAAGTGAGGTATAATTATGTACTTCGAACAAAAAAACTTTTAAAAATTTCTCCGATGTTATGAGCTCTCGTTGCACTTCGATTCTCCCCAGCATTTGTGAATCTATTAGATCATGAAATTTGTCATTATTGTCTGCCATAACAGAGTTTTCCAGAAGATACAGATTATTCATTTGGCACAAACGTTATTGGAAAAATGCGAAAAGTAACTGATCGTGACCAACGCAAGACGCAATCAATGTGCGCGCTCCATACGTACGAAAATAATCGTACGAATACGTATGTAATAATTCGTATCCAAAGTGCGGCCGGCCTTAAGGCCAGCGACCTCAAACCATTAAACCTGAAATAGTTTCTTTACATGTACAGTTGCCGGCAAACTTCTTGAAATTCTTTGGAGTAGGGGGGGAATGCGCAGAAGACGAAATTTGGGTCTCGTTGGTGGAAAGGTAGATGTGCAAACTTCCCCCCACTACGCCGTAGAATTTCAAGATGATTGCCGGCTACTGTACCTACACTGTGCTTTTCTGATAATAGCAATATTGAGATGTCAAATCTTTATCCCAACACTAAATAGACGAAAATTAAAATAAAAAATAAACGAGACGTAGGTACAGTTGCCGGCAAACTTCTTGAAATTCTTTGGCGTAGTGGGGGATTGCGCATAAGATAAAATTTACGTGTTCTCGTTGGTGGAAAGGTAGATGCGCAGACTTCCCGCCACTATGCCGTAAAATTTCAAGATGATTGCCCGGTTACTGTACCTATATTCGGTATTCGGTATTCATCGTACCGTCGAACGGGGTTATCCTGCCTCGTTTTAGTACTATTTCTTGTTTGATCGTGTTTT